>CM024687.1:13790537-13972904 GCA_014182735.1 Corymbia maculata
CCAAGTAATTTGGTAATTATTGCTCGTTGGAGGGATTTCGTATTAAAGTGTTACCAGGAAAATTTCAAATTCGTATTTTTATTTTAAATTTATTTTTTAATCATAAAAATTCAAGTTAATTTATTTACGATAATTATATATTTATTAGTTTATATTAAATTAAATTAATATCATAAAAAATATAAATTGACATATTCGTGATAAATGTTGAATAAAATTTTAAATTAATATATTCGCTGCCTATCATATATTATAAAATTTAGTAATTTGATAATAATATTTAATGAAAAATTAATGAAATGTAAATTTATTATAAATATATAGTAATTTAAAGTTTTCTATCATCATAAAATAAATTTATTATAAATGTAATAATTTGAAAAATTTTGACTATTAATCTTTTAGTATCAGGATAAGGAGTGGAGTTTGAAAAGTGCAAACTATGAAAGGACACAAAATGGGAAATCGAGATGTGGGCCCGGCTCAATTGGGCCGAGAGAGCCCACCGCGGTAGCTCTCGGCCACGGAAGCCTCTATGGGGTGAGGATAAGGAGTCGTAATTCCCCTGAGTCGTCATGCTTACGTCATAATTAGCTGGTACGTCTCCTCGACGAATTGCCTCAATCATTGTCACGGTTGCTTCGGGGCTCGAATCGTTGAAATCGTTCAACTAAAAGTATTGTAAAATTCAAATTGTTAGTATCAGTTTTTTTCCAGTATTTCTCGTGAACTTTCCCAATCGTTGTCCGCCTCTGCTCGATGGGACACTTTCAGTGCGGTTTGGTTCCGGGGGGGAAAGAATAGTACTTTGATCGTGCTATGATGCGTGCATAGTGCCGCAATGAACACTTCTTTGAATGTTTCTTATGAGACGAATTGATTTAACCCTTAGTAAATAGAACCAAACAACTCATTGGGAGGTCTCGTGAGTCTTTCATCTCGAGAAGTGAGACATTAGAGGTGGAACCTCCCTATACCTTCAAGAGTCATTAGCTTTGTCTATCTCTATTAAAATGATACGTTCTGACACCATTTAACAACATCACTCGAACGCGGTATGAGATTATTAGACCCGGGTTGAGGCTAATTGTGTTTGGTACAATTCCATGTTGATTCGCGACATCTAGGGGAAATTTTTAAAAATTTCTAAACCTATTATAATTGTATCAATTTGGTTTTAATTTTTTTTTTTTCGATTAATTCAATCTTAAATCTTTTGCATTTCTTTAATTTAGTCTATCCGCCAATTTTGACCGATTGGCGCTGACATGGTGCTATCAATGTCGACATCTTTGAAATAAAAATATTTTAATATTTTAGATTTCATAATTATTTTTTTTTTTTTCCTTCTCCTTTCCCTTCCCCTCCCCTTAGTGCGGCAAGGGTCGCTAGCCGCAAGTGTGGGTTGCCACACCTTGCTGGCAATGGGCGAGGAGCCTCACTCACTCAGATCCGGTGAGGCCGCGATGCCCTCGCTAGATTTGGCCAAGCAAGGACGCCGCGACCCTTGCCTAGGCCAAGTGATGGTTGCGATGCCCTTGTTGACACTCAACGAGGTGTCGTGGCCCTCGTTTGGTCTAGGTGAGGGCCATGATGATCTTACTCATTGTCGGTGAGGGTCGTAATGCCCTCATCCATTGCCGAAGGGTTGGTTGGTGACCATCGTCATCGCTACAGGTAGGGGGAAAAGATTAGTACTTTCATTGTGCTATGATGGCGGGTGCAATCGATTGAATGTTTCATATGAGACGAACCGATTTAACCCTAAGTAAATACAATTGAACGGCTCGTTGGGAGGTCTCGTGAGTCTTTTGTCTCGAGAAGTGAGACATTAGAGGCAAAACCTCTCGGTACCTTCAAGAGTCATTAGCTTTGTCTAAAGTAGCGAAATTCCTTGTCGGTAAGTTCCCACCCGCACGAAAGGCGTAACGATCTAGGCACTTTGTCTCGGAGAGAAACTCGGTGAAATAGTTCAAACCGCACTCAAAGGTAGGGCATTTCCCATTTTTATAGGAACTTCGTACCCCGTAGTCCTAGTTGTAAAACGATAGATACTAGACAACGTGCGTATTGACTCGTGTAGTGCTAGAGTCCTAGTAATCTCCTCCCATTACTTGGGAACTTACGGTTTCATGTTCTATTTCACTCCCGATGGGGGCTCTTTTCACCTTTCCTTCATGGTACTACTTCACTATGGGTCACCTATTGGGGTGTTAAGAACGGAACCGAACCGAATTGAAATTTCGTATGTTTTTCGGTTTAGTTCGGTTTCGATTTAGTTAACTGAAAAATAACTGTTAAACTTTTTAGTTGAGTTTTATTTTCGGTTTGGTTAGTTAACCAAACCGAATTGGAATTCTTAATAAAAATTCAACAATCTCTTCTCTTTATCATATCTTCTTTACTTAAATTCCAATAAACAAGATAAAAAAAGGGAAATCGAAAAACCATTCCATCCCGAACTGAACTGAACCGAACCAAACCGTTTACACCCCTAGTTACCCATGAGTATTTAGTCTTGCAAAGTGGTCCAACATTTTATTTCTGTGGATTGAGAAGAAAGGGGGCTCAAATTGTATCATGAGAGAAGCAAGGAGCCTCGTAACTTCAAGAGAAGGGGTGCCTCCTTACAAATGGGTCGCAATGACCAGTGCGGGAGACTATTTACCAAAAACATAAGTCTCTGCAAAGTTGTAAGACCATGTATGGGAGCTGATACCTACCTAGTGTTGGAAGGTCAAGGAAGTTGGTGATATGATGACAGAGGAGCTAGCAATTGAAGCTCCATTGGGTAAAAATGTATTAGTAGCTTATCTCGCCATGGGAATGTTACAATTTTGAAGATGTAGTACTCATTAGCGAGCATATGCCGAATCACTCATATTATGATCTTCTACATCTTAGGTCTTCTCATTCGGTTAAGTTCACAAGTTGAAGATAAGTGGACTCAAATCGCTGACATTTGTCACAGGGTAAATCACCACCTCTTCGACCTCTTGGCTGATTTTACCATATACTAGGGGATTTCACTTGGAAAAGAAAATGTTCCATACTAATGGATTCGAGTCCATAATAATGGGTTCCAATGTATGAGATCTTGTAGCATTTACCAATGAGACCCTATTGATTAGTATTATACAGAAGAATCAATTCTATTAAAATGATAGATTAATGATGCGATTTGACAACATCACTCGAATGGTGTATGAAGTTACTAGACCTAGGTTGAGGCTCATCATGTTTGGTACAATTCCGTGTCGACTCGTAAGATCTAGGGAAATTTCCTAAAAGTTCTAAACCTATTATAATTGTGCCAATTCAGTTTTAATTTTTTTTCAACTAATTCAATTTAAATCTTTTGCATTTATGTTACTTTAGTTTATTTGGCCAATTTTGGCAGATTGGCACTAATGTGGCGCTACTGACACTGATGCAACATTTTTAATATAAAATATTTTAATATTTGATGAATATTTTATTTATTTATTTATTTTCCTTCCCTTTCCCCTCCCCTTAGTGCCGGCAAGGGTCGCCAATTGCAACCAAGGGTTGTGACGCCTCGTTGGCAATGGGTGAGGGCTTCACTTACCTAAATGCGGTGAGGGCCGTGATGCCCTCACTAGGTCTAGCTAGGCAAGGACATCGTGGCCCTTGCCCAAGCTAGGCAACGATTCGAAGCCCTCATCGACACTTAGCGAGGGTGTCGTGGCCCTCTTGTGGTGCAGGTGAGGGCCACGATGGCCTTACCCATTGCCGGTGAGGGCCGCAATGCCCTCGTCCATTATCGGCCATTGCGGTGAGGTCCGCAATGCCCTCATCCATTGTTGGCAAGGGTTGGTTGGCGACCCTTGCCAATGCTAAGGGTAGGGGAAGGGGAAGGGAAACAAATAAAGGAAATAAAAAAAAAATTATAAAAAAATTCAAAATATTAAAATATTAATTCAAAAATGCTACTCAGTGCCGATCAATCAAAATTGGCCAAATGGATTGAGCTGATAGTGTAGCACAACTGTAAAAGGTTTAGAATTGAATTGGCTAAAAAAAGTTTATGACTGAATTTGTATAATTGTAATAGGTTTAGGATTTTTTTGGTAAATCTTCATGCAAGATTTTATTCATGTTTACTCTGCCATACGTAAAACTAACCTATATGCACACTCGAATTAATAGGTTAATGTTGACATGGTCTATGCGTGACTCATTTTGACGCGATTAATTGAAAGATCGTTGGTACATGTCATTTGCTATTAAGATTTCAAATAGATGATATATCATTGATTATGGACAAGTCGTTTAACTTGATTTTATGATGTTTTGTGAATAGGTTACTGTGATATGTAATGGGTTTTATGAAATATTAAATATTATATATCAAGTTCGCGTAGGCGAGTTGATTTTGCGTTTGCGTTTATTTTATGTCTAAGCGGATTGTGAAATTGTATTAACCCATCAATCAGCAAAATGAAAAAGTTCAGAATATGAATTGGTATTCATATGATGACTTTATGACCGTTTATGTAATTTTTCCATCGTGTTGTGTCAACGCACTGATTTTTGACACGGCTTCCTATTTTGCAAGTCAACATGATTAATCCCGATCCTATTGGGTTTAGACTAATCTATTTAAAGTTTGTGCACTTACGTCTATATGACACAAACGCGACCCACGAACACAAATCAATCACCCTAATCTCTGTGACTTCCCACGCGTGACCTGGACAGGAGCCGACCATGCTTATCGAGAGATTAGTCGGCGGACAAGTTACATCCGATATCTAAAGTTCTCTAAGAAAAGAACACATATCGCAAAGAACAAAACAAAAGAGATCCTCGTCCTGGTAAATAAACTAATGGCTGTCCACGTAGGCACTGAAATCTTGTCAAACGTTTATCGCTGCAAACGCGTATTTGTCCTACGTACTGATCTGGTCCTGTCGATTCCTGGAATCACGAAAAGAAAAGGCCACCGACCGCTGGCGTTTCTTTCCCCATTCGATCTAAAAATACCCCTTTTTAACTAAAGTTATGGGCCCGATCCCGTCGTCTTTAGCGGGGAGGTCGGGTTATAGAAATGTATTTCGGCCAGTCCTGGTCGAGCGCCTGTGTAGACGATCGTGGATTCGTGCGTAAACTCGAAAAAAAGGGCGTGCGGAATCTTGGGCCTATGCATAGTGATGGAATAAGACAATGTAATCCTTGCGTTCGAGTGATGTTTTCACTACCCTTTTCTATTTTTTTCTTTCAAAAAAACAAACTAAAAAGAGAAGAAGCTAACACTTAAAAGAGAAAAAGAAACAAAATTAGACAATGTGAATGCTGCTCCACTGTCGGTGGGGTTGTCGACGCCTAGGCAAGGGTTGATGGGAGGGTTATGGCCTTTTTTTTTGGTGTTTTATTATTATTATTTTTTAATGTTTTGGCCTTTTTCATTTTGTATTTTTTGAAAAAAAAAGAAAAGAAAAAAATGGAATAAAAAAATAAAATAAAAGGATAGAGCCGCCCGTGATCAACTAGTGAGATCATATTTTTTTAAGACGACATAATCATTTTAAATTATTATTTGAAATAAGGTCCACTTGAAACTCTTATTTAATAAAATTGTGGAACTTTATGTTATTATTTGAAAAATTGAGGCCACTTCGAATATTTATTTAAAATTTTTGCTCATAATAAAAATGTATTTCACTAGTCTTGGTCGAGCACTTGTAGTAATATCTATGGATTTGTGCGTCGAAAATGATGCCGAAACTTGAAAACAGGACAATGCAAAATCTTGGGCGTATGCCTAATGATGGAATAAGATATGTAATCCTTGCTTGGACGTCGTGCTTTATTCTCGTGAGACTGCGTGACTGACTGATTGTCCATCTTGATTATTCGCTTACGTTCATTTGGGGGGTTGGCTCTCTCTGCATCGTGATTTGGAGAATCCTTTTGCAGGGGCTCATTGTTGTGGTTTTGCAACAATGGTCAGTGTTGGGATGGATTTCTTTCCATGCTTTATATTCATTTAGACGTGGGAATCTGTTTAAGATATTGTTTGATACCATTGAGGAGGAATCCATTAGTGGGCCCTCGTTTAAAGTTGTTCTATTCCCGTGAGATCATAATCCTTTTCTATCATTTTTTAGTCACAAAATACTTCAAAGATGAATAAACGAGTAAACCCTTAAAGGCTCGATGATTTTTTGGATCCTTAGCGTTGGTCAAAGGATGTTTTCTCACCAAAAAAAGGAGCTTTCGCTTCTATAGGGCCTTTGCGGCCTTTTCATATGATTTATAGTGATAGTGGCATCTACGAATGTGTTTCTTATTTTAACGTGCTCGAATCACATTCCTGTATCTTTTTTTTCTTCCCTCCCGGAAGAGAGGGAATACCCTCTTGTTAGTTTTACATCTTGGAAATCCCGAGGTTTGAATTGCATTGAGATGAAGCCTTTTGAAGATTTATTTAAAGTCATGTTTCATTCTACAGAGAAGGAATTCATAAGTGGACTCTCATTTCATGATTCCGTAATATCATATTATTTTTCTAGAATTTTTTAATGACCAAAAACTTTAGGTCTTTAGAAGAAAATTTAAGTAAGCCCTTGAACGCTTGATGACTGAGATGCATCCTCCTACATTTGTAATCCTAGCGTCCCCACTCCTCAATTCCCTTACAATTGAGCTGTATGTCCCGTGGTGTTTGCGCCTTAATTGAAGATTTGATATTTGCATCTTGATATAGTTCCTGATTACCGAGTATTTAATTGTCTTATTCAGGTGGAGAATATGTCAACATACATTTTTAGTATTGACTATTTCTGTATCTTTATTTCATCAAACGTATTTTGGCATAAACATGAACTTCTTGTTTGTAGTTGATTGAAAAAGTTAGGAAAAATTGATTATGGCCGTTAAAAAATTGTTAATATGGCCATTGTATATAAACTTCTATGAACTTTAGAACTTCACGGCAGCTATTTGTTGTAAATCAATGGAGGACTATTGTTGCAAGTTCCTTTTGGCTATAATGAATTGCAGTTTGCACTCAATTTAGGTCTCAATAGGAAAAGTCCATCACTCCAACTTAGCTCAGGTATCTATCCCAATCTGGCATTCCATCAAATTCCATTGATGTCCTGACAAGTTCCTATCAACATTTGAAAAGACAAAAGTTATCGAGATTAAAAGTAGAAGTTTCTTAGAAATTGAAAAAGTAATGAAGCTCCTCAAAAAACACATGCAAAATATAAAGATAGACCTATAACAAGTACTTTCGGTGAAACTACTGACATCTTATCAAGTTCTTATCGGTCTAAAAAGTCCACAAAATATGACTAGCACGAAGCCCTAAAGGTTGAAAGACTAATCAAAGAATACATATGGTAGAACTATGGATGTGACTCAGATAGCTTGACGATAACATTGAAGAACCAATTCATAAATACAACATGTGAAAGAGTTGAATGCAACATATAAAGGAGATGAGGCATGTGAAGATGTAGTGAATTTGGCTTAAGTACTGTTTGGCATTGTAGCATACTATAGTAGAAGCAAAAAATGTGGGACAAGAGTTTGTCAGAAGTAAAAATCTTAGTTTGTTTGTATGTCGGTCAAATTATTGGCCATGGTTGGTCTTAAAAAGTCAGTAAAATTATTGATGATCTTTAGAATCATACCAATAATTAAGTGTTCGGTGTCTGTCTTTAGCCCTTGTCTTATGCTATATTGTGTGGTTTGCTATAAATTCTTAAAGCTCTTTCACATCTTCTTTTTTTATTTGGTATGATTCCTTAAAACTATAGATGTTTTGATTAATCTTGATAATATGTTCTGCATTTGTCACAAAGTGGAACCCGTGCATCAGAATTCTGTTATCTTAAAATTTTCTATGATATGAGTAAAAAATCGGAAATTTTTTTTTTTGGTTAATATGCGGTCCCTATTCTATGCTTGGAAGGGCTATATAGATTCTGTTTATATCATAGGATAGAATATGATTTACTTAGCTTTTTCTGATGACTATTATATTAAAAAATGATTGAGTGACAGTTTTTTATATATTGTAAGAATAATAGTATATTCTGAATTAAAAAATTAAAAAATTAAAAAATTATAAATTATTGTGAATCCCTTCTTTCATGAATTTGTGACTGATAACAAGCTGTTATTTTCAATAACTCAATAATTTTTATACTAATAAAGCCTCATTAAATTACTTTGAAAGTAGAAAATTAGGATTTTAAAAATATGGGATCTGTGGCGTGGTTGCGATGGGCCAACTCATCTGGCGGCGATCACCATCATCTTGGTTGTGTGTTTGTGGCGGCAGTGACATCGGTCGCAGCTATCTCAGAAAGAGGCAGATCAAGATCCAGGATGTTGCTGCCCAAAATGAAAAGACCACCTTCGCTGGCTACGGTTGCCTGTCAAACCGGCCAGAAAACCAGAATAAAGAGAAAATGGGTAATTTTATTCTACACCCCTAGGCCCTTCGCAAGTCATTACAGATTTGATCCGGACTTACCCGAGCTTATTTTAATTGAAAGGTGTCTTCAATCATTAGATAGGATAATTTATATATTATTAGTGGTTTTATCCGGAAGACCAAGCATATTTTGAGAGTGTAACATAGATATAAGCTTCTTATGCACTGGCCAATGGCCTAGCAGAAATTCACAAGTATGATCCATGAGTTTTTCTCCTATTACAGCATATGAGCACATGGACCCACCAAACACAAATTTACTATCTACGCAGAGCTTCTCAGCAATCTCAATTTGGATTGCAATCGGCTGGATGCTGCTGCGATTAATTTCTCTGTAAAGATGTGCTCATAGCCGAAAATACATTCACAGGGACTAATCACCGCCTGATAACATTTTTGCCAGCCAAAGCAAGCTTGAGATCATTAGCTGAAACCAAGTACTATCGAACTCTAATCTCATTCTATTGATATTTCCGCTTACTCTGGGATACATGAAATACTGGAAAAGGGAAAAAAGACCAGATGGGTTGAATTTCAAATCCAAACTCAGAAACAAAAACTGGAGATCGTCAATAAGCCCATGAGCCCATGACAAAGCCCAATCGATGGGCCGAAACATTGGGCACTGAATATATGGGCCCAATCTTAGTCTCCAGGACGAATTTGAAATGGAGCTTTCTATTCTGTTTATTCTCCGTGGATGTCCCCACGCGATAACGATATTAATCCTCATTTTGGCCGTGACTCGTGTTACATGATTTTCGCCCACTAAGCTCTCCCTTTCGGCACGACAACCCACAATCGCGTGATGCATTCGATTAACTAATTAATACACGAATTCGCATGGCTTACATGGTCCAACGCCGTCCTCAAATGAATATGCAGCCTAGCCCTGAAAGTTGCATAGGGCCATACACTAGGAGATCGACAAGAGAGGTGCCTAATGTCGGATTCATCAAGTTTCGGCGCCGTCCAAGAATGAAATTTCGCCCTCTCAGTCATGTCGATAGTGATTGGAACGACATCCGAAATCACTAGTTGCAGGAATGAATTCTCGTTGATGGTTTCGCAAAAAAGGTTCACAGCGTCCTCTGCGATGGCTGTTGACACCCTCGCCGTGTTGGAGTCCATCTGAGTACTTGCAGAAAAAATTGATCTGAGCACTCAAAACTGATCTAAAGTGGACTGTTTCCGGAGCAGATCAACCTCCCTCGAGATCTTCTGGCCATCAGTTGAAGTTTGTAGAAGGTGCCCGACCCAACTTGGAATTGTTCGGGTAGGCCGACAGTCAACGGGAAACAAATTTAATAGCGGGTTGGGTGGCTGAGGCCTAAATCCTTAGTTGAATTTGGTAGTTCGGATTTCTAATCAGGATAGGACTAGATAGGATAGGGTAAGAAGTTCGGGAGTTTTGTCATATTCCATTTACTATTTGATGAACTGTGAATTTAAAGTCGGATATTTTTTTATTATATCCTATTTATTGTTTGGTAGAAACTATATATCAATTTGAAGACAGCACGAATATAAATTTGACAAATTTTAAGTCATGGACAACATATTAAAAACATAAAAGGCATTCATAGCCAAGAGTCGAGCATATTCTAAACTTATATGACACTTATAGCCAAGAAATCAGCATATTTTTGAACATGTATAGCAAGAAATATAATGAATCCAATAAATTTGAGCCATGTATAGTAAGAATCATATCCCACAAGCCTACAATGCGGTGAGTGTACAAGTTTAACAAATAGCACATCCTGAAATGAGTATATTGTAAACTAATAGTGATAACCGAAATAAATCATCATGTATTTATACATACATCATGAGCACGATATAAATGATACTTGCACATGTCCATCATAATATATTTTATGTTTAGAAGGCTGTTAGCTTTGTTTTGAAAGTGTTGGAAGATGAAATGAGAATATCTTTCGATCATTTAAAAAAAAAAAGACAGTACAAAAAATATACAGCAATATGTCACCCGAGAAGCAAATATATACCTCTACATTTTTGAACTAGAAGTTACTCCCTCAACTCAACAAAATTGTGCCTTTACACTAGCTTAGCCGCCATATCTCCTGTCGCTTAGGCCCTTGGCCCGTCGCCCGTTGCCTCCTTGCCATGCAAAGCCATCCGATTGATAGGTCTTCCTTATGCTTCGTTGTCCTTCTTGATTTTTTCTCAATATATAAAGACCATATTAACTTCATAGATAAACAATGTGTGATATATATATTTGGGACAAATCAATATTTGATACTTAAATACCCTTTCTTTCACATGCAAGCTGGATTGGGAACTATTTATGGCATTTGACTAATGGAGGGCGTCATATACAAAACAAGTTGGGGGCAGGTCCTAACTCTATTAACATGTTAGAATGTTTAAACAAAAAAAAAATAAGCTAATAAGTGAAGGAAGACCATATGTATATAAATAACATATAAATTTAGTATGTAAATGATGTGGGATATTTTAATCTCTCTCTAAAACACACAACGAAGGAGTGCCACCAATGCTAAGGGCCTTGATCTAAGATCACGATGACCATGGTAAAGGATGTTGCAATGAGATGAGGCGATGTCAGCGGAGTAGTTCGAGATGGTAGAAGTGGTGACGGCCAATAGGAGAGGGTGGGGGTAGACTTGAGTTGAGAGTTTGAAAGCGTTTTTAAGTCATTTTAGTTGGGTCAGGGTATAAGACTTGCATTTAACTTACTGAGCTTTTTTTTTTTTTTTGGTATTAGGGTGAAAAATAATGAATATTTTTGGTACTTTCCCTTTTGAACATGAATAGCTAACGATGCAAGTTAGGACTTAAAAGATGAGATTTAGATGAAAATATTGCCATTTTCTTAATCTAGCACATACATGGATTTCGTTGTGTCATTTATTTTATTGATTTTTTTAGTCGATTTTACTTTATTCTTATTCTAACACTTAGACTTTTATCCTAGCTCCTTATAAGGCGTAGGAGTCGATCCCGAAATTAAATTGTTCCTACCTTAACTCTCACCCTCATTGAGAAGGTGGAGATTCGAACTTCCATCTTCTTCTTTTTATATGAGAAAGATGACTACTGGAGTAAACTCTAAAGGTTTCTTATTTTATTGATTAATTGCTTGCTTTTCTCAACAAATAGCAAAGGGGATTGGCTGTCGATGCGGCATGCAATGACTATAGGGAGAGGGCAACGATGAAGGCACAACGTGGGGACAACACAACGACGGCGGTAAGGGAGGCAGATACATACATCCATATACACCACACGTGTCAGGTTTTCGAACTTTAGGTCAATTCTGAACTTAAAAGCATTTTGGTCATTTTAGGTTATTCGTTTATCTATACAAAATTAGAACCGATGATCTTTTGATACATTACAACAAGAGGACTTTTGATACGTTACGACATGAGGACGCAAGATATAGGACATGAATAATTCAATTTTTCTTGGAAATATCATGATGAACTCTACTAATTTAAGAGGAGCTCCGATATATTGTGCAGCACATGCAAAAGAAAACTCTTATCTTGTCATAAATTCTATTGGTGGAGACTCAACAAGTTCCTGAAAGTGAAGCACTTAACTTTTCGTCTTGAAGGTGACCATTGTTTGTTCTATAATGATATACCAAATTTGAGGGCGTAATAATTTTGCTTCCATCTGAAGCAATCTAAAGTTTGGAAGTGCACACTATGATGCCCCTTTCTCTCTCGAGAAAATTTGGCTGTGTAAGGTGTGCACCGCAACAAATAAGAAGAGTTCCGAAGTTGCGACATATGTCCAAAGAGGGTTCCAAATGTCAGGAAAAAATTTCTCTCCCCTACTCTTGCTCTCTCTCTATCTCTCTTCGCTGCCCCTATCTCTCCTACCGAGCCCTCGTCCGACCAACGAAACATCACACCTGATCGATGGACTTTGTGACGGCAAAGGCGGAGGTTGCATGGTGATTCGTTAGACAAGGGTTCGGTCATGACTTAGAGGGAGAGGGCACAACTGGGCAAGCGTAGCGATTCGGTCACGGTGGAGATGGAGGGATGGTGTCGTGGCTCGTCAATTGGACGAGGGCTTAGTGGTTCATCGAGGAGAGAGCGCGCGCGTAGGACGAGCTGGAGCCAGAGGGGTGGCATAGTGTGGTTTGTTAGTTGGACGAGAGCTTGGTGAGAGAGAGAGAGAGTGTCCGCTTTGAATAAGTGTTGCAATTTCTCCCCTCTCTCTCTCCTTTCATCCCATCAAATCAAACTTTAAATCTAGTTAGGGGTGAGCATGGTTCCGGGTAGAATCCGAAACTTGAAAACCGCATAAATGGAATTATATAGGTTCTAAGTTTTAAGGTATACATGATAGGTTTTAGGTTCAAAAATTTGAAGAATCAGACTCGATGGTAAGTTCTAGATTCTTGGTTAGTGGAACCTGGAACTTAAAATTTGGAACCCGTAACTCGGAACTTAGAACCTAGTACAAGTTTTTATGTTTTTTTGTAATCTATATCTTCATGCGATTATGAGGTATTTCATAGTATTTGATGATAAGTGTATAATTCGAAACCACTATCTAAACTTTCATTTTATGATTGAGAATTTTATTTTCGTAAACTATGAAACCAGTGGTAACTCCAATTGCTTGTTTGATGCAATTATATCGGGTAATTGTTTCTTTCAAAATAATGAACCTGTACTTGTGGGTAGGTTCCACGTTCCAGGCAAAATTTGTAAGGATTCTAGAATTGCTCACCCCTAAATCTAGTTGCCGTTGTAGGTGATATGACTTCACTATGAAGAAGAGAGAGAGGCCCCATGCACATCGAAGAAGCGAATCTGCTTTGATGATATTGATAGTTGATATGCTATAAACATTGAGACAAGCGATGGAAAGTGAATCTCTGCTTAGTTCTCAGCCATAGAAGCATAAAGGAAACTCGAATTCTTCTTGCCACCTGTGCCAACTACTTAAGCGTGATTTAATACATCAAGTCTCTTTCAAAAATACAAGCAAGAATATTTCAGATTCTCCCAATTTTGATGTAATATTATAATCTTTCTATAATGTTCCATTTAATTGCTAGTGTTAGATTTGAATTAGGTTGAAAATAATCAAATTCAAATTGATTAATTTAATCAGTTTTGACCCATTTATATATAATATATATCTAGTGACTCATATTACTAAAACACTTCCATATTTGACTCATATCCATAATAAGGTGAGAGCGCAGAGTGAGCATGTAAGAGATCAAGTGAGAGAGAGAGAATCATGAAGAAGTGGGTTGAGTTTAAGTAAGTTGTGAACTCATTTACGATCCATATTAATTTAGGCTTTACTATTCTAAATCAATTTATGATTCATTTACTGAATATAACTAATTCATATAATAACTTAGCCCAATAAATATGAGGTAAAAAATGGATTTATGATCTATTTTAATAGATCTACCTTCTACTAAATTAGTAATTATTAATTAGTTGTACAGCATGCATTTGAATGAAAAAAGCTTTAGATACTCCCATGGAACTACTTTTGGTTAGAATTAGATAGTTGAGATGTTTAGGGGTGCATAATAACCATTCTATTTTTCTTTTTATTTTATTTTATTTTTTGTTCTCGTGAATATGTTTGGAACAGAATCCTTTAAGTAAAGTAATTTCATTTTTATATTTCTAGGACACGTTTTATACTTCAAAAAATAAATTTGGAATAGAGATCGGAAGTAAATTTTTTTTACTTTTTTATTTCTAAAAAAATGAGAAATAAAAATTCTTTACATCACTTGCTCTTGCTACTAGTCGCCCACTCACTGCCATCAGTCGTTGGTTGCTAGGCAAGAAAATTTTGTGTCATTATCAAGCACATCATTTTGTTCAGAAACTCATCTAGGGAATATAAAAAGAAAAATCAATTTCTAGCTATAAATTGATTTCTGAAACAAAATGGTTATCATTCGCGCTTTTTAATTATTTGATGGAGCAAGGTCTAATGGAGTAATTAAGTGATGTAAAATAAGATTCGAAGACTTTCTCGAAGGAGCCATACATACACGAAATATAATTGGGACATTAAGAATGTGATACGATATTGGAAATTTTAACTTAAAAGCCAATAGTCGAGTGATTCAGGAGAATACTTCAATACAGACTATTGATGAAATTGTCTATTTTGGTCCCACTAACTTTATATTGTCTATGGATGGCCTGTTTTGTTTACACTTAAAGCAAAAGTGAAATGGACATTTTTACTTTCTCGTCAAAATTTAATGTAATATCCAAATTTCAGAATTTTATAAAAGAAAAATATGTGAATTGCATGTCAATAAATGAATGTTGTGAAATTTAAGAGTTTCAAATATTTTAAAAAATTAGGAAGTAAAAACCATTTCAGATAGAGCCCGATTGATTGTGATAGATGCCAAAGCAACAAAAAAAAAAAAAAACTTTCAAAAGTACCCGACATTTTCTCAATTCATTTCGTTTATTAGCAAGTGTATAATTATTTCACCCATGTGTATGGATATGGATTTTGACAGGCATTGTATCCGATTCAAATATTGCACAATCCTGATTTATCTACCTTAAACGAGCTTTTTCCCTGAAAAGAATTGCTAATAATTTGGGCACAGCAAGCTATGGATGATATTGGTAGATGCGCCTCCTTTTGTGGTCATACCAAGAGGGAGGGGAAGATTGACGGGGGAGAAAAAGGACAAGAAAAAAATAAAGAGAGAAGGAATATGCATCCACAAAGTTGAAGAAAAAAATAAGAAGAAAGAGCAGGGGAGTGTTCCGGATTGAAAACCCCATGCAATCCCCCTACTCCCCCAGTTGCTATTAAATGTTTTTTTCCCAACATTAAGGAATACAGGAGACTCTTTAAAATATAATTAGTGGCCCACTTCTGGATTTTCTCTTTTGCGCTTTTTAAGAACATATTCAAGTTAATTTGATCAATAATGAAATAAGAGATTTTGTGGGGAGAATTGCCAAAAAGTCCAAAATCTATTGGGGTTGTGCCAATTTAGTCCTAAACCTTTTTTTTTTTGACCGATTCAGTCCTAAACCTTTTGAGATTGTGCCAATTGAGTCCATCCGGCCAAATTTGGCTGGCCGGCGACGTGGACACCGCCGGCGCCGGCAATAATATTTTAATAATATTTTTTTTTTTTTTTTATTTTTTTCCGAATTTTTTATTGATTTTTTAATTTTTCTGTTTCTTTTTTTTTTTTTCTCCCCTCTCCTCCCCCTCCCCCGCGCCGCGGATGGATCGGCCACCGCCGACGAGGTGCCGGCCACGCGTGAGGGCCGCGAAGCCCTCGTCGGCGAGGGTCGCGCCCGGCTTTGCCCGGGCATTTGGGCGAGGCCGGCCGCGGCGAGGCGGCTTCGCCCGATCTAGGCGCCGCGGGCGAAGGTCGAGGCCCCCGCTGCCCGGATCCGGGCGAGGCCGGCCTCGCCATGCCGGCCGCGGCGAAGGCGGCCTCATCGTGGCCGGCGAGGCCATGGCGGGCCAGGCGAAGGTCGCCATGGCCTCGCCGGCCGCGGCGAGGCTGCCTTCGCCCGCGGCCAGGCCATGGCAAGGCCGCCTCGCCGCGGTCCCCGGCCTCGCCCCAGTCAGGCGAGGCCGCCGGCGAGGGTAGCCGGTCGACGGGCCGCGACCCTCGCCGGCCGTCGGTGAGGACTTCGCGGCCCTCGTGCAGTGGCCGGCAGCCTTGTCGGAGCTGGCCGGCCACTGTCGCCGGCGAGGGGGGGGGGGGGAAAAAAAAGAAAAGAAAAAAAAAAAGAAAAGAAAAATTTGAAAAATAATAAAAAAATTCAGAAAATAATAAAAATTATTAAAATATTGTCGCCGGCGCCGGCTGGCGTCCACGTCAGCTCCGGCCGGCCAAATTTGGCCGGATGAACTCAATTGACACAATCCCAAAAGGTTTAGGATTGAATTGGTCAAAAAAAAAGTTTATGACTGAATTGGCACAACCCTAATAGGTTTAGGACTTTTTTGGCAATTCTCCCAGATTTTGTGTGCTGATAAAGGAATTACGGATGTCTTGTTGATGTTTGAACATTGGTATGAAATTGGGTATTATAGTTATTTGTTAATCAATTTGATCTTTAATCTCCTTGAAGGAAAGCGAATCTTCTTTTTGGGACTTGTAGCTAAAGTGTCACATCCACATTTATTTTTTGGTCCCCCATACTATGTGGATGCGGTGGAACTGAAGTACCAGCAAAATGCTTCTTGCGAAAGGAGGGATTCCGTGGAAAATGTGGACTCTTTTTTTCCTTCTCTTTTAGAGGTTGGTGATGATTTCTCCTCCTTAATGGATTATACAGGGTATAGAAGGAGAACCAAATTCATAACCATCTTGTTAGTAGTAAATTACAGTACAACAAACCCTAATCCATATTATTATCGAGTATGGTAGTTGAGTGGTAAATAAGTCACACCTACATTATCTTTTAATGAGGTTGCAAGTTCGAATAGTGTCCTAAGTGGACCTTTGGCTTCTGAATGCTTAACATACAATGCCGCATGTCGAGAGCGGTGGATTGAGTAATTATAACTTAAATAATCGACAATAGCATGTGACTCTTTTGATGATGCTTAAAGGGCAATAACCATGCTTTATCGCCCCTCAGTGTACCCTTCTTATATTAAAAAATGATTTTGATTAATGGATTCTCATAAAGTGCAGTGGGAAAAAAGATAAAACATTGAAATTCTAAGTCACGTTTGATTATCGAAATAATAATAAAAAAAGTCAAATTTAACGAAGTTAATAATTTGTGTTTAAATTCAGAACATTGTGATTTGCCATTGATATATTATGTATCGGAATAATCCCACACGACAACTTAAGGAAAATAAGTAAATGATGCTTTCTTAGACCGTTAGACGTTCCATCAATCAAATGTAGCGGTTAATACTGATTATATGACAGCTACATTTTCCAAAAAAAATGCCAAATTGGCCTAGGATATATGTGGCTGTGACTCAACCTAAACCGAAAGCCAAGAACCGCAGCATCTCATGTTTAGTTGTGGATCATCAATTCTTGCTACAGACCGCGCAATCAAGATCAGCCACAGCAATCTCTTTCATATGGGTTCTATGCGTCTGGTGAATTCAAGGAATCGTCTTAAATTGATCTGGCACCTGCTTTTATATTCTAAAGTACCATTCGGGCATGCAAACTTAGGGTAGAGATTAATATTATGCAAGAGGTGGAAAAGGCATCATATGGAACTGGCTCTTGAATGATTTGCCTTGACTTTCGAATGGTTGTTAGGCCACGGCCAAACTTTACTAGACAGGATTTTTGCGTTATGTGTTTTCTGTCAAAACATCTTCTTTTTATTTTCTTCGGGTGTTGTGAAAAAAAGTTTTATTAATCTTGAAAAGGGATAACATTCCCTTAATCAACTAAGTTAATGAAGCTGTGTCACCCGTCGGTAGCAAAAGTACAGGTTACTCGGGAGAATTAGAGCTTTATACAAGTGAGATTAAGTATGAATCATTAAAATAATTTAGATGAAAAAGGGTTAAGCTCGGCAATTCAAATTAGACCCATTTTCAAGTCACACAAATTCAATATGACCCATTCATTTGACAACCCTACTTTTAAGTATTATTCCACGCACAATGATAGAGTCCCATCTTAATTATTGTAAAAATAAAATTTGAATTACACCTATGCAAGTAAAATGTTGACTTTCCATAGTATGTGGTCAGAATAGAAAGTCTTTGGTTCGATCCCATTAAGATGGTGTAAATAGAATATAGATGAAAATTATTAAGAAATAGGTACCTATCGCCATTATACAAAGCTACACAATCCATAAAACAAGAGTATCATTGTGACAATCTATCCTTAATATTTGTCACATCTACTTCAAGAACTAGTCCTTTAATTAGCACGTAATTACACACTAGACCATGAGAAGCTGCTGTTGTTGCTGCGTTTCGATCATGATTCCTTCCCTCATCCTCCGAATGAAATCGTCAAACTTCTTGTCCAATTCCTCCGCCGTCATCGTATTATTCCCGTACCTTATCTCCACGCCGTTTCTGTAATCTTCGCTAGTTTCGTCCTCCCTCTCTCCTCCACATTCATCTAATTTCCTGTCGCCGTTGGGATCAGATGGTGCGACCATGTTTCTCGCTTCCAAAGTCGAAGAACCAATATTATCTTCTTGCTCTTCTTCTTTTGTTGTTGTCATCGCCGTCTCGTGCACATCCTTCCGAATGAAAACACGCGTCTCCTATTTCCACTTCGACCACGCAATCTTCATGATTATTCTTGTTGTTATTCAATGTTTCCCCTTCTTTTCCAAGGGCGAAATCCCCTTGCACAACGTCGGGGAGAACTCTATTGTCGTCAATGTCTGTGGCGAGCAATTTATTCTCCATCATGTACGAGGTCTCTTTGGGAGGATCATTATTGCTGGAGCTGAGCCAGGACCTAGTGGTCTTGGTGCCGATGAAGCCCAAATTTTGCGTGAGGAAGACGACTATGCCGTTGCAGAGAAGGAAGATGCAGTTCTTGTCAACGGAATGGGTGAAGAGACGGAGCAGGAAGGTGGAGAGGTGGAAGTGCAACTGTGGGAGGAAAGAGAGGAAAATGGAGCTCGAGAACAAGAGCGAGAAGACACAGATGGAGAGCAACAGCTTAGTGAAACGACTCAACTTTTGATAGTCAGTTTGGTCCATCTTCCTCTAGTTCGGTGCTCAAGGTGAGAGAGAGAGAGAGAGAGAGAGAGAGAGAGAGAGAGAGTGAGTGAGTTTGTGTGTATGAGAGGATACAATGTGGATTAGGGTTTGAGAGAGAGATGATAATAAGAGCATATCATCTAGAGCAGAATCGATTCATATGAAGGGGTTGCTTGGTGAGGGAGGTCATATTTATAGACAGAAATAAGTTGGAGGAGGTCCATGTCTCAACTGGATTTTTATTCTACACGTCTCTAGAAGAAAGGGGATACCATATGGTTGTTTCACACTCCATAACTATAAAAGAATGTATGGAGGGGGATTAATTTCTAAATGTGACACCTATTAGTTGTGTTTAATTTTACATATAAATGGATGGAATTTCATTTCGATATGTCATAAGGTAGGACATCAGTGAGGCGATTTAATTTGTATTGGCATTTGATGGCTATATAAGGAGTATTAAAAAAATAGATAAAAAGTTGGATCGGGGTAGGTCCTACTGAAATTTAGGTAAGTCTTTTTATTAACAAAGAGATGTGAGATTATCTGTTATGCATGATTTACTTGAGAGCTTTGCTAGTATAATAGTTTTTGGACTATTATGAAAAAAATAGTTTGTTGTAAGTCATAAATTATTGAAGAAGTGAGTCGCGTAATAATTTATTATTATTTGTTATTTAACTTTTTGTGGTTCAAAATATATTGTTATTCTCACAGTATATTAAAGACCGTCACACAATAATTTATATTTACATATATAAATTAGAAAAACGAATCTACTGCTCACTTCCCTCCCTTTCACCCCCATTGTTCTCTCCACTCAATTGCCTTGACAAAATTGATGTCCTAACTAGACCCGTTAAATGGGTGGGTCGAGTCGGGTTTGGGTCGGGTAAAAAATGGTCCCACCCATATTGACCCATTTAACCCGTTTTGACCCATATTTATGTAATATAGATCTAGTGACTCATACTCGACCCAACCCATACCCGATCCATATCCAACCCGACCCGACCTGTATTACTAAAAGCTATTATTAACTCACTCTAAGCTCTATGTTAAATGAATAAAACTCCAAATCAAATTAAAAAAAATTAAAAATAGTAAATAAAATTAAAAAAATGTAAAAAACTTATAAATTGAGATGGGGTGGAGGTGAGCGGTGGAGTGTTGCGGTTATTGGTAGGTCACCACCACTCATTGAACTTAAGGATGACTCAAAGAAGAAAAACATGTTTTACAATTAGGTTAAAAATTGGTCAAAATGAGTCAAAAATGACTCATACGTTCAGGTCGAAAACGGGTCACACGTTTTGACCAATTAAGATAGAATATGACTCATAAAATGGGTCCATGACCAATCTTGACATCCCTAGCGTTTACCTAATGACTCACTTAACCCATATTTGACTTATATTTAATTTTCACTTGACCCATATTTAATTTTTATTTGATCCATATTTAATTTTCACTTTACCCATATTTGACCCATTTAACTAAAAGTGAGTCATAATATGAATTTATGACCAGTTTTGACACCTCTAGTCTTAATCACGTGATCTCCACTGCCACCATGCCATTGCTTTCCTTCTCCCCTTTTGTGAGTTGTTGCACCACCTTTCATCTTTTCCATCTACGGAGGAAACCATCACATTTGATCGTTGGACCTTGCCAGTGCCAAATTGATGTGAGAGAGAGATATGGTGGGAGGCATGCCTAAGCCTATCGAGTTGGCAAATTCTTAAATCTAACAAGATGTAAATAATTGAAGAACAATAATTTCATTGATCGAAATTATTGGACGGCTTATCTAACAATTAATTTCTACCGGAGAAAAAAAAATTTCGAAGAGGGGATATTAATGTACTCTCCAATAGGTGTTAGAAATTAAAGGTGGACAAGGCTCAATAAAGGTATGGGGCCGGGGGGGGGCGGGCAGGATGACCCAACCACCCCGATGGTTATCAACACAGCTTACAACAGGGCCATCGTTGACGTCGCCTTGGGCAAAAGGAGTTTTGTCTCCTCTTTTTTTTTTTTTTTTGCCTCCTTTTTTCCCGTTTGATTTTTTTTTTTTAATCATCTCACCCCTAGTTCCTTGATAAGGTAATTATGATTTTATCAAGAATTATTGGGGTTTATTCCGATGCAGAGGTGTCTTTAAACGTTAGATAGGATAATTTCTATCCTATTAGGAATTTTATAGGTTAAACCAAACATATATTGAGAGGGGAACCTACATCAATGGCCCAAGAGAAATTCCGAGCTTTTTACCTCTTGAAGCATAAACAATTGAATTAACCAAACTCAATTTGCTATCTCCACGAAGTTCCTCTCAAAGTCACAATTTCGGTCAAGGGGGGATGGATGCTTGCGCGATTAACTTTCTACGCGAAGATGTGCTCATAGCTAATATATACATGCACTAACTAATCGCCATACGATAACATTTGCGGGACAATGAAAGCTTATCAACTAAAAACCAACTACTATTGAACTCAAGCAATTAAGTATTTTCCCACTCACTTTCTGGAATATTTGAAATATGAAAAAAAAAAGTTCAGATGAGTCGAACTTCAAATCCAAATTCAAAAACAAAAGTTGGAGATGTCAAAAAGCCCATGAGCCAAAAGAATATCGCAAGTATTATAACTTTTATACGGTGCTTACTTGAGTACTGTAACTTATGTACATCGCTCATTTGAGTGGCATAACTTTTTAATAATGTTTATCACAAATGCTATGTCACGTTAGTTATTTGAAGCTTGGGTGAACATTTTAAAAAAGAATTAGTTATTTAAGTGAGCCATTTTTAGAAATCATAATACTTAAGTGATCAAAATAGAATTTATAACTATCAAGTAAGCGCCGTGTGAAAGTTATGATACTTATGATTTTTATTATCCTGTCCATGAGCCAATGATAAAGCCCAATCGATGGGCCAACACATTGGACACTTAATATGTCAGCTCTATCTTTGTACAAGGACCCGAATTAGTTTCCTCCAACTTCATTGTCTTCCCAATCAACTAAAATCGAGCCTTTTGTTCTGTCCATCGGCAATGATATTCACACACGATAACGTCAGTATTCCACATTTTAAGCGACTTAGGTTCTTAGGAGAGGCTTCCGGAAGTCGGGATTCCTGTTACATAAGCCTCGTCCACCAAGCTCTCCTTCTGCCACGGCGACCTTGATCGCGTCGTTCGATCAATTAATCAATTTGCGAATGAATTCGCGGGATTATGTGGTCCAAAGTCGTTCTTGAACATGTGACCTTGCTCGAAAGTCGCGCAGGGCCATACGATGGTAGATCGACAAGAGGTGCCGAACGTTTGGCAGTAACGTCATTAGACTCATTGAACTTATTTTAGTTTACGTAATAATTTTTTGATGCTGATATATCCTAGAAGACTAGTGATTTTTGGTGTTTATACGATCATTATCAACGTGACCGGGAAGGCGAAATTTCAATCTTGTGGTAGTTAGTCATGAAAGCTACGGGTGCTTTGTCAAGTGGAGGACCCTATTTTAATTAACGGTGGCTAATTTTAAGGGTGAAGGCAGTTGAGCTGATTCAATCTTAGAACCTTAAACCTATCCCAACAAGGCTAGTTCCTAGATTTTAGAACCTAAAACTAATTATGTAGACCTTGGACCGACTCTAGTAGTATGGTTTGATTCTAGGGTCGGTCCATGGAAATGACTGATTCTTTTTTTTTTCTTTTTTTTTTTATATTCCTTGAAAGAACAAACTTACTCTTTCAAAGTACATATCCATCAACACATGATATTTAGAATTGCCATGTTGAGCAACAAAATGGCAAGAAGTGAAGCACTAGTGAAAAACAAATAGAAATTTAAAGTAATAGAGAATTATCCAACTTATCCATTAGTCAAGCAAAATGAAAGTTAAAGCAACAACAAAAATTTTCAGTTGCCAAAAGAAACAACTTATAAAAGATGAACACATAAAATAAAATAAACAATAAATAGTTCAAAACATGTAACATGAAACATGAATTATGGAACTTCATTCCTCATTCGTCCATAAAAGATTGCTTCAAATTTTAACCACTTGAAAACAAAACAAATGAGAAACATAATTAAAATGGGTTCGAACTAGGGTCAAGTTGATTTAGCACCTTGACCCCAGAATAGAACTGTATAGTGTCAGTATACAATTTTTGGAACCGATGACCATATTGTTTCTAATGGGACCTAGATCGCATAGTGCCGATCTAGTTCGATTCTAGGGTCTACCTTAAATTGTTGCTCACCTCCAGACTTCATTTGAACTTGGGATTAACATCACTTTTAGTTGGGAAATGATCGAATTCTGAATCAAGACACACCTAGTCATTTCCAATAGGAAAAGTATGAAAAAAATATACGTCGAAATTTCACGCTAATGGCAACAACTTTTTAAACTGGAGGTTTACTCCCTGAACTCAACAAAATGGTACCTTCGAGATAGCCATTTCTCCTTCCAAAGATGTTCATATGCATTTTCTCCAACGCCTTCAATGCTGTAGCGAAGCCATCCGATTGAAAGGTCTTACCTATGCTTTATTTCCACCCTTGATTCTCTCTCTTGTTTGAATGTCTAACTGAAAAACTAAACTAATATGTGGATATTAGAAACGGATTGTTGAATTTGATGAATGGGGGCCACACATGGGGAATAAACTAGGGTAGAACCTAAATTTTATACCGTGTTATAATGTCCAATCCAAAAATTGAAATTAATAGATGGAGGGAGACCATGTTTATATAAAGAACATATAAATTCCATTAGCAAGCGAAATCGCAACCTCTACCTCTCTCTCTCTAACACTATTCCTCATATGTAGGTTGAACTTTGGCTTAAGATTAAGAGTGGAAATATATAATGAGGAAGCAAACAAGAGGTCTGGAAAGATTCAAACCAAGACTTACTATTTTGATAGCATTTGTTTTAATGTCAATTATTCTAAAAATTTAAGTTATCAAATAAAAATATAATTTAATATTTTAATATTTTAATTGGAGTGCTACTGTGCCTAGGGCCTCAATCCAAGGTCACCATGGCTACGTTGACTTAGAGAGAGAGAGAGAGAGAGAGAGAGAGAGAGAGAGAGACTATAGCAAGCAAAGGTGATAGGCTGTAGAGGTGGCGGCGTGGGATGACTGTAGGGACCGGCACTATATATGGACAAGGCAGGGCGGTTACAAGGGAGGCAAAGAAGTGTTTTTTTTTTTTGGGAGGGCGGGGGAGGGGGTCAAAAGAGAAAGAATGGTTAGATTTTCTAATTTTTAGGTAAGTCTGTCTCTAGAAAGCATTTTGTTGTTACTTGTTGATCTTTGTTTAAAATCAGAACCAATGTTCTCTCGATACGAACGCAACAAGAGGATGTAACTCACGAGAGATAGCCGGAAATATCATAATAAACTATTCGAATATATAGCGGTGCACATGCAAAAGAAAAGAAAACTTTATCTTTTGTCAGTAATTCAACTAGACTCAAATTCTGGAAAATATCAATAATCAGTACCTCTGACTTGGAAATTTAACCTCTGATGATGATTTTGAGGTTGGTAGTGCAGAAATTACTCCTCCGACAGATTGCATTTCTATTCGCTATGTCTGACTTTGTCATGGACTTCCTTTTTTTTAATGAAAAAAGGGCTAAAGCTGAATAAAAAAATTTAACATCGTGAATTTAATATCCCTATATATTACATAATAAAATACAAAGTAACTCTCTAGGAAGTAATGAAAAGATTCTAGTATTTAAGCACTTATCGATTCCAAGATTAGCAAGCTAGTTGGTAGAATGATTTCATTCCAAAAAGTTATGTTGCACTTTAAACTCAAAGAAATAGTGCATTAGTTTTCTGATATCTTCAATCAAAGTAGGGTTAGCATTATTAATCATGAACTCTGGACTAACAAGATGAGTAATAACTTTACATTCAATCTCACTTATGATCTTATGAAAAAACCCATTTGTTTTGTGAAGTTGAGTCCCAACCACTAAACCTAAAGTTATGATTTGAATGTAGCAAAACCATCAAGCCAGTCATCCCCTTTGTTTCTAATTAAACACCCTGCACCAGCAAGTCTTGGGTTGTCTTTAGAGACCCCATTAATATTCAGTTTTACCCACCCGAAAGGTGGAAGTCCTATGTAACCAAAATCGAAGAAGTGTATGATCCACTTAATGTCAAGTTATTCACAGATAAAGCTTTAATAATTTCCTTTGTGCATGACCGAATTACTTGTACATGATTAAAGGGAAAACGAAATTGTCATGGGAAAGTGTCTTGTTCCTCCATTGCCCAAAAACCCACACACCTAAAAAATTATGCTCTTGATGGATGAAAATTCAATTGCCCTTATTGATGAGATTTGAATTCAACCATTGCGACAAATTTATAGAGAAGAATTTTTCAAAATATTGTCATGGGACAAACTCAAGTCATATCCTATAGGTAATTGGACAATTCTGTAGAACATGTAAACTTGTTTCCACAAAAGACTCATATCTAAAGCAATATGGATTTCCTCCAAAGTTGTGAGCTATCTTTAATTCATTAGTCAATAGTAGCTTATGAGCAACTAGCTAGAGGAAAATTCTAGTACGTTGAGGCTCCTTCCACTTCCAAATAGTTGACCATTTACCATTAGATTCTTGATTGTTTGCTCTGTTGATTACCTTGCACATTGACTTAACAGAAAACTACCCACTTCCAATGCCCTCCCACAAAAGAATATCTTCCACATGAGAGGTTAAAGAAGGTTTGATAGATCTAATGTGAAAGATTATATCTTCTAATATAATTCCTTGGAATATCTGAAAATTCAAATTTCCATTTAGTTCATAATCACAAACTTTTATGTCCATCTCATAAGGAGATAGTTGGGTACAAATAATATTATAGAGCGGCTCCAAAACTCTCCTTAGCTCTACATAGCTCAATCTTGTAAGGCTAGCCATATGTGGACAATTGCCTTTCATAAGATCGAGTCACTAGATTTAGCATGAAAATTAGTTTTTGCGAGCAATATTTAATTGTCAGAATTTGTGCCCGAGATTGTTGGGTTGAGTTTTTTAGATCCCAAGCTAGTTTCGTCATAATTCCTTAATTAGTCAGTTTAAGAAATTTAAGATCAAGACCATCACATCTCTTAGGCTTGTAAATGGACTTCCTTTTTTTTTTTTGGTTTGAAGGGGACCACTGTTTTTTTTTCTTTCTCTACCTTCCAAATTTCAGGGCACAATATCTTTCCTTCCACCTGAAGAAATCTAATGTTCGGAATCGCACGAGATGATGCCACTTTAAACCCCCCCCCCCCAGACTGACTTCACTATCAAGAAGATATAGCTGACTTCACTATATAGGCCCCATGCATGCTGGAGAAGACCTGCGTCATGAACTTGATATATTATAGACAATGAGGCAAGTGATGGAAAGTGAAACCTACTTAGTTTTCAGCCATAGAAGTGCAAAGGAAACTCAGTTTCTTCTTGCCACCTGTGCCAACTACTCGTGTTTTAATACAACATGTCTCTATCAACAATACAAACAAAATATTTCACCCCTGCCAATCTTGATGTAACATTATAACCTTCCTATTGTTGTTCATTTCAACTGACTTCTCCTAATTTACTGATAGTTAATTGGGTGGATAGCACTTGTTCGAAATAAAAAAAAAATTGTATATTGTCGTGGCATTACTAATTAGAATCAGAAAGTCGAATTAAAAGGTTAGACTTTTAGATACAAGAGGTGAGAGCAATTTGAAATAGTACTTTAACACTCGCTCGAATGGGGACTCACATGTACATAAAATAAAATCTGAGTACCAAAAATTTGATGTTATATTAGAAATTCTAACTTAAAAGCAAATAGTCAAGTGATTTTAAAGAATACCTTGACGCTGACTTCTTGCCATGATCTCCGTGGGTCCCATCATCTTTTTCATCTGTATGGCGGACCAGTTTGTTTACACTTAAGCTAAAAGCAAAAGGGCTTTCCCACCAAAATTTTAAATACTATTCAAATTTCAAAATATCATGAAAAAAATATGTGAATACATTCAATAATTGACTGTTGTCAAAATTTTAAGAGTTTTAGATTAAAAAAAATAAACAAAGTGCATGAACCGTTAGATACTAAGTAATATGCAAAAAGTAAATGTCATTTCGGATAAATCCTAAATGATCGTGATGAATGTTAAAGTGAAAAAATAAATAAATTAGGAGAAGCTCTTAATATCTTCTCGATTCGTTTCCTCATTAGTAAGCATATAAATGTTATTATTTGGATCACATGCATGAATTTTGACTCACATTATATATATTTAAATATTTCATGAATCTTAATTTATATACCAGGCTTCTTCCCTAAAAGTAATTGCCAATAATTTGGAAACCTGAGAAACACGCTAGTTATGGATAATTGGTAGATATGTCTCTTTCCATGGTCACACCAAGTGGGGAGATAGATGGGGGAGAAAGAGGAAAAGCAAAAATGAAGAGAATAAGGAAGAAGAAGCATCCGCAAAGTTAAAGGAAAGAAAAAACAAAAAAAGAGAGTACCAAAAGTCGAGGTGGCTTGAGCAGTGGGAGTGCTACAGATTGAAAGCCAACCATGCAATTCAATCAAGGATAGAACAAGAGATTCTGTGTGCTGATAAAGGAAGTACAAGTGTCTAGTTGATGCTTGAGACATTTGTATGAAATTGGGTATTATACTTCTTTGTTGATCAATTTGATCTTTATCCTCGTCCAAGGAAAATGAATCTTCTTTTTGGGATTTGTAACTATAGTGTCACATCTACATTTATGTTTTTGTCTCCCGTTATATGTGGATATGGGTGGAATAGACATAATAGCAAATGCTTGAATGCATGGGAAATGCGGGCATTTTTCTCCTTCTCCCTTTGAGGGTGGTGATGGTTTTTCTACTTTAATGGATTACATGTATAAATATTGAGTTTTAGGAGAGTGTAGACGGATAACCAAATTCATGGCCATCTTGACAATAGTACAGCTTTTATATGTTTCACAGAAAATGAATGATTTGAAAAATATATTTTTAAAATAATTGCTTATATCACTTATAAAAATGAATTCATAACAAATATTTTCATCGTTCAAATGTTTTAATATAAATTTTTATTGTTAATGTAAATATTTTTTGTTAACTAATTATTTCAAGTCAATTAAATGATTATTTTAAGAAAATGTTTTTCAAATTATTTGTTTTTTGTGAAATAAAAGGAGCCTAAATCACAATTCAAGCAAACCCTAATTGATACTCTATGTATTAGAATAATCCTATATGAAAACAAAAAGAAATTAAGTAAATGATCCTTTCCAAGACCGTTAGACGGTCTATCAATCAAATATAGTGGTTATTAGTGATTACATGACGTCTCCATTAGCCAAAAAATGCCAAATTGGCCTTGGATATACATGGCTGTGGCTCAACCTAACCTTAGGAAGCCAAGAATAGTAGCATTTAATGTTAGTTGTGGTTCATCGATTCGTGCAATCCACACAATAAAATCACCTACGACGATCCCTTTCGCATGGGTTCTCGTGTCTGATGAAATCAAAGGCATCGTCTTAAATTGACATGATCCCAAAAGTCAGATGCGAGATTCTATTGTATTTCCTAATTAATGACATCGAATTTTAGGAAAATTTATCGGATAAAAGTTCCGCGTCCATTGCATTTATACTAATTCAGTACTAAATTTTTAGATTATGCCAATTAACTTCTAAACTTTCTACCAATTTACTTATCTAGTTATTCTGGTCAATTTAATTGAAATTATTTATGCGAATGATGATTGTTTTACATGCATGACCAACATTAACATAAGCAATTTTGACAATTTTAAAAATATCAAAATTTTTAAATATCATAAATCTTTTCTTTTCTTGGTTATCTTTTTCCTTTTACCCTTGCCAGTTATTAAGACACGACGAAGACAGGTGATTGACCATAGGTTAAGGCCGACCTCATCAGCGTTGGGCAATGCTCGCCCTCGGCCATAGGTAAATAACCAAGTGGTTTTGAAGAATACTTTAACGCTCGATGCCATGTTCTATTTGGATCCCACCATCTTTTTCATTTCTATGGAGTGCTTGCTTGTTTGCACTTAAGCAAAAGCAAAAGGTGTATTTTCGGTTTCCCACCGAAATTTTAAATACTATTCAAATATCAGAATATTATGGAACAAGTATGTGAATATGTTTGAATACTTGGGCATTTCAAAGTTTAAAGAGTTTCAGGTTAAAATAAATAAATCTAATGCATGAGCTGTAAGATTTATATTAAGTAATACGCGAAAAGTAAATACCATTTTAGATAGACCCTAAATGATTGTGATAGATGCTTTAGTAAACAAAAAAAAGATAACCCCATAAGAAGAAATCAATATCTTCTCAATTCATTTCCTCATTAGCAAGCATATACATCTTACTATCTAAATCACATATACGAATTTTACTCACATTATATCTGATTAAATAAAATATATATATATATATTTTTGGTTGGTCCTACTCGATTCTTACTTTTCGACTTTTGTCGTGCCTCCTTATAGGGAATGTAGAACATGGGAGTTGAAATTTATGGCTGAAGCTAAATCGTTACCACTTCAATCCCCTGGAGAAAATGGGGATTCAAATCCCCCACTTCTCTCTTTCCATGTGAAAAATGTGATCACTGATGTAAATTCTAGTGATTATTTGATTAAATATTTCACGATTCCTAATTTATATACATTTAACGAGCGTCTTTTGCTAATAATTTGGGAACTTGAGAATCACGCTAGTTATGGGTGGTTGATTTGTCTCCTTTCAGTCACACAAAGAGGGTAGATGGATGGGCGAAAAAGGAAAAGCAAAAATAAAGACAAAAAGGAAGATGCGTCCACAAAGTTAAAGGAAAGAAAAAATAAAATAAAAAGAGAGAGATTTCCGTAAGTTCAGCTGGCTTAAGCAGTGGGGGGTGTTATAGATTGTAAATTGTCCCATGCAATTCAATCAAGAATGGAACAGGAGATTCTGTGTGTCCTGATAAAGGAATTACAGTTTTCCAGTTGATGCTTGCAATGTTGGCCTTAAATTGGGTATTTTAGTTCTCTATTGATCAATTTGATCTTTATTCTCCTTGAAGAAAAGTGAATCTTCTTTTTGGGACCAGTAACTATAGGATCACATTCACATTTATGTTCTTGTCCCCCACAATATGTGGATATGGGTGGAGATGAAATACCTGCAAATGCTTGAATGCGGGGGGGGGGATTGCATGGGAAATGTGGATTTTTCCCCCTTCTCCTTTAGAAAAAGGTGATAACATCTCTTATTTAATGGATTATACGTATGGATATAAGGTCTGAGCAGAGGGTAGCAAGAGAAACAAATTCACAACATAAGAGTTAGTCATTATTCAGCCAAACCCTAACCCATATCATTGAGTGTGATAATGAAGTGCTAAAAAGGGTCTCGCTGTTTTTTCATGAGATCACAAGTTCAAACAACGTCGTGAGTAGTCGATCAGTTATTTTGTGTCTTGGACATTTATCACCTCATACTGAGAGATTTCCTACTCTGGCATGCTAGTAGGGTTTTGGAGACTATCCTTGTATATCAAATTGAATATTCTATAGTGAGAGTGGAACTTTATGATACTGTAGATAGTCAATCTCTAATCGCCCTTTACCTCCCATTTATATGTTAAAAAGAGTGATCATTCATTATATATATATATATTTTCATAAAGTCTACTAGAAATAAAAGGTGAATGTGGAAATTCTGATTGGGCCGCCTTTGATAGCATAAATATTAGAACAAACTAGTGAAATTTTACAAAGTTAATAATTTGTGCAGAAACTCAAACACTGCGATCTTTAACTGATACATCATGTATTACAATGATCCTCCGGGACAACAAAGAAATAGACAAATGATCCTTTCTTAGACCGTTAGACAGCCCATCACTCAGATATAGTGGTTATTAGTGATTATATGATATCTACATTAGCCAAAAAAATGCCAAATTGGTGTAGGATATATATGGCTGTGACTCAACCGGCCCTAGAAAGCCAAGAATAGTTGCCTTTAATGTTCGTTTTGATCCATGAATTCAGGCAATAGTCGACGTCATAAAAATCAGCCACAAGAATCATTTTCATGTGGGCTCTATGTGTCTGATGAACTCGCGGCCTTGTCTTGAATTGATCTGCTCCCAGAAATCAGATTAAAGTCTATCGATATTTTCTAATAAATGACTTCTATTTTCATATTCTAAAGTACCATTTAAGCCTGCAAACTTAGAGTAGATTGCATGATATGCAAGAACTGGCAAAGGCATCATATAGGCTAGCTTTTGAATGATTTGTCTTGACCACAGACTATGCTGGATCAGCTTTTACGTCATGTATTTTCTGTCAGATATCTTCTTTCTTATATTTCTTTTAATCTGCTAACCTTACTTCAGTAATTTTAATCTGCTAATTTTGATTCAAGGCTTCAAGCAATAATGTCAAAGATCTTTTACAAGATGAAGTCAATTACGAGAGATCCAATTTGAGAAAGCCCTACCCAAAATTTCTTTTGAGTGTCTCGCTGAATCTAGTAAATATTGAGAACGGAGGCTTTTTATTAACCTTGAAAAGGGTATAAAGTTCCTCTAATTGGCTAAGTTACCGTCTCATCTTCATGTTTGCATCGATGTTTGCGATTTAAGCATTGTAAAGATACAAGTTCAATTGTACCCATGCTAGTAATTTCTTGACTTTTTCTAGGATGTGGTTAGAATACAAAGTCTTCGGTTCGATCCCATTAAGATGGTTTATATAGAACGTGTGTGAAGGAGGGACGTGAGAAAAGCTACTCAGGAATAGGTAGCTAATGCCATTACACAAACCTTTACATTCCATAAAAAGTAGTGTAATATTCGTTACATATACTTCTCGAACTAGTACTTTAATATGCATGTAATTACACGTTAGACCATGAGAAGTTGCTGTTGCTGTTGAGCTTCGATCATGATTCCTTCCTTCATCCTACGAATGAAATCGTCGAACTTCTTGTCCAATTCCTCCGCAGTCATCACATTATTCCCATCGATGTAGTCTACACTGGTTTCATCCTCTCTCGCTCCTCCACAATCATCTAATTCCTCGCTGCTGTGGGGATCAGATATCGGGACAATGTTTGCCGCTTCCAAAGTCGAAAAACGGATATAGTCTTCTCGTTCTTCTTCTTTGTTGTCATCATCCTCGTCTCGTGCACATCCTTCTGCGTGAAAACACACGTCTCCTATTTCTACTTCGACCACGCAGTCCGCGTGATTATTGTTGTTATTATTCGATGTTTCCCCTTCTTCATTGAGGGCGGAATCCTCACGCAAAACTTCAGGGAAAACTCCATCATTGACATCCGTGGCGGGCGACTTATTCTCCATCATGTACAAGGTCTCTTTGGGAGGCTCTTTATGGCTAGTGCTGCTCCGGGACCTGGTCTTGGTGCCGATGAAGCCCGAGTTCTTGGCGAGGAAGACGAGGATGCCGTTGCAGAGGAGGAAGATGCAGTTCTTGTCAACGGTGTGGGTGATGAGGCGGAGCGGGAAGGTGGAGAGGTGGAAGTGCCACGGTTGGAGGAAAGAGAGGAAATTGGAGCTCGAGAACAAGAGCGAGAACACAGAGATGGAGAGTAGAAGCTTTGTGAGCTTCTTTAGGAATTGAGACTTGGTGAAACGACTCAGCTGTTGATGGTTATTTTGGTCCATCTTTCTCTTGTTTGGTGCTCAAGGCGAGAGAGAGAGACTATGTGAATAGGGTTTGAGAGAAGATGATAATAAGAGCATATCAGATAGAGCAGGATTGAATCATATGAAGGGTTGCTTGATGTGGGAGTCCATATTTATAGGGAAGAAAAAAGTTGGGCGGTCTATTTCTCGGCTCGGTTTTTTATTCTACACGCCTCTAGAAGAAAAGGGACGAAGATGTAGTTGTCACCCGCTCCATAACTATTGAAAGAATACATTGAGGGATTAAATTTAAATGCTAGAAAAAAGGAGTCCAAGTTAATCGTGTTTATCACAAGGAACATATTGTAAGAGTTGGTGAATAGTTTTATGTTTGTATAACATTTGAGGATAATTCGGATGGAATTTTATTTCGATACACTTTTAAAATACGATAATACTGAAGCAACGGTATCTGAAAAGTAGATAAAAAGTTGATAGAAGGCGTTGGAATCAAAAGTGGGCAAGGATCAAGATTGCCATGTGGAGAGGCTTCCTCTTTGTTGGACCAATGAGACCTTTCCCACCATTCACGTAAAGCTCAAAATTCACGTCGATGTTAGAGCGCACCGATTTTTATTTTCTTTATTTTTATTTCAGTTTCTGGGTTCGACTATAACTTTCTGGATCTCCATCATTGGAACCCTGGAAGTTGGGATCATTGAATGACGAGAGAGAAATCTTATTTTATAAGCATTCCCATGTAATCAAGTCACTGAAGAAACTTTTTTTCGATCAATGAGTATGTCGGATTATGGGTGAAACCAGTAAGGATCGAAATCATCATTGCAGCTTTGAGTTTGATGTAAGCAGATGAAATTTGCATGTTGGGTCAGCTTTGATACTGTGCCTTGTGCTCTAAGAACGTATGATTGATCCTTACCATATTCTAACCAGTGGCATACAGAATTTTTCTTTGTGTTGAATCGATATGTTTGTTTTAGTATAATTTACAAGTTAGTTTATATATCATATTTCACATAAATCTTCTTCTGTCGGTAAAAAGAAAGAAATACAGATCTTGATTTATATTATATATTAATGAAAATATAGAGACTCGACAATAGTTGGAGAATTCCAAATTATCTGATATGTATGACATATGAAAAGTTTAGATGTAATTATCAATGTCATTGTAATGTTAAGGGAAAATAATGAATTACCTTCCAAGTAAATACTTAATAAGACAAGCTACAATAAAAGATGAGATTTTTCAATAATTGCTAATTTACAACATATAACTCGTTAAATCTAATCTTTTTGTTAAACAAAACTTATATAAATTTGATGAGTCAAAGCATGAAACCTAGTCGGTAGTATAATGAATGAAGACTGCCAGAAAAGTACTTCTTACAAGAAGAAAGATCAAATGCTTGCAAATTAGATCGTATGTGTTAACCTTAGATAAATTCTTAAGGAAGTGCTTGATATAATATATTTAATAGTTAGCAACTCATGCATTGCCCGAGCTTAACACTTTTTCTAATTCTAAAATGATTTTGAAACTTTTGACAGACAGATGTTAACCATAACTATCATTTGCTATGATTTTCTCTAGTCATATGTAATTACATTAATATTATTCAATATACATATGTTCTCTTTTCTATTTTCAAGAAACCCTAGAAGAAACTTTTAGTTTCATTATATTTCCATAATTTATGTGTGTTGGAATTGACAAATGCCCGTTAGTCATCAAAGATTGCCAACTATATCCAAAACAAAACGTCAATAAAATTTTTAAAAAGAGGTTACTAGGTCTTTCATATCAAATGATGAGTTTGGTATCAATAAACCAAAATTAAACTTTTTTTCCCATAAGCAGACAAATGCTCTAAAGATTGATTCCCACGTTTGAAAAAGATTGAAAAGAAGAGCATTAGGAATCTTCCTACTTTTTGCTTGTTTTACACGGTACATATACTCCCTTTGACAAATGTTCAAGTATTTGGAAACAATCTTTATGCTTTGACAACAAAATGTGTGGATTAAACTGGGTTAAATGCAGCATTTCCATAGTTATATAACATACTAAAAATACAAAATTGAAAGGAAATAAAACAGTTAGGTAACAAAATTATAGAAAACTTGTCTTTTTGGGAAAATCCATGGCTGCTGCCATAGGTTGTCGAGTTTGGTATGAAATGAAATATTGAGGGAATATTTCCACTTCTTTCATCTTGAACCCCTTTATTCGGATTCCCTCAAGCTCTTACCGGTTGCAAAGATTTTCCCAAAGTTATTTTGTCCTTTCCATGGATCAAAGTAACTTTACCAAAAGTTATGCGCATTACGTGCCATTATTACGGAATATTCTAACATGTGTAACTTTTAGTAGGAAAATTTCAAACTATTTTCGATCCCATATTTTCACAACATTTTTCTAATAAAGTCTTTACACTTTTAAATACTGTGACTATTACACAAAATGTCTAATTATGTCCCTTTAGTACAAAATCAAACAAAAGCCAGCGACCATCAAAGGATGTTGGAGTATGTTGTGAATTAAGGCCCCGTTCGTTTCGTAGAAAATAACTTTCAAGAAAATATTATTCAAAAATCTTTTAACATAAGGGCAAATATTTTCTATTTTTCAAGTAGGGAAAAACAATTTCTTCACTCATTCTTATTTGACACCCTTGCTTAGCCCCCTCTCTTTCTTTTTCTTTTTCTTTTTAAATTGAAATTTTCATTATTTTTCTGTTTTCTTTTCTTTTTTTTTTCTTTGTTTTTCCCTTCTTTCTCGATCATTTGCCAACCATAGTGACAACCGACAACTTGCCATAGGTGAGCTTGAGCTAGCCACTCGTAAGATAAGTGAGCACAAGCCTTTGGCTTGCCGATCTAGCGAGGCTTGAGGTCGATGAGCTTAAGGCTAGCCCAATTAGTGAGTGCAAGCCTTGCCACAAGCTTGAGCTTGCCTTTGGCTAGTTGTCAGCCTTTATCGTGGTTAATGACCAATGGACAAAAAAAAAAAGGAGGAAAAGGAAAAATGAAAGAGAAAAAAAATAAAATAAAAATTATTAAAAGGAGTGCATCGAGAAAAACGAAATCGAATTTTCCATACCAGATGAACTGAAAATATTTTCTAATTTATTTTTAAGCTTCAGTTGAGTATCGAAAATTTTATTTCTGAAAAATGATTTCTTTGAAAACATTTTCTTGAAAATATTATATTTTTTATGAAACAGATAGAGTCTAACGAATGGGCCGAAGAACCGAACGCTAAGCCAACCAAAAGAATTTAGTGCGTTCACACCGTCCATGCATCACGGTGAGTGCATATGGATGGAGCTAATATTTAATTCAGGCCGCACTTTGGCATCCTCAGCGGACGGACTCGGTTAGACGGTTTGCGTAAGCAGACGGACTTATTAAGGTGCGTGTCCATGGAATTTTGATGGGCCTCATAATATCCGGCTTTTCCATTGAGCCCAAAACCCTTATAGCTTAGGTGCTTCGAGGAGTGCACCTCTCTTCCTTCTCTCTCCCTCCTCCTCTAACGATGGGCTTTTTTGCATTTGGGAATTCGTCGATACCCGACTTATCCTCCTTTCCACGCACGTCGGGTAATTACTTTAGGTGTCTTTGATTCAACATAGGTCGACCGTGAATTGTGGGGGTGGACAAAAGAGTCCAATGACCATGAGATCACATGCCTTATAACTACGCTTCCGATATAAAATAACGTCGTGAAGGGCTGGTTTCCATAGAACTTTAGGAAGACCATTCATGGGGATAGAATTTGACAAGTGAAGTACAAAATAAAGACTCTTGCTGCCTTGAAAGAGAGGAAATGCAATGCTCTCAAAATGAAATTTATGAAGAGTGCATATTTACGCCCATTAAGACCCAAAAAGAAAAAGGCAATATTTACAAGTGTCTTTCATTCTTTCCAAAAACTCTCGCTTTCCCCTACTTGGGACCAACTGGTTTCAACACTCAGAAATTTTATATGGACTTGCTCTGGTGCACATTTTTTTTTTTTTTTTTTTGTCTCAAGTCAAGCTAATCTAGAGCTGGTTAAGGGATGAAGCCCATATTTTCTTAACTACAACATACGTACTTTGACACCCAATAACTGTTTTGGTTCAAAACATACATACTTCGACCGCCGGTAAGTGTTTTGATTCAACATTCTCTCATTTCTTCCAAAAGCTCATTCTTTTCCTGACTTGTGACCAACCATCCAACACTGAAAAAATTCAGGGGAAAATTTAATAAAAAGGCCTAAAGTGTCCACATTTTCTCAAATAAGGATCCGTAGTGGACTTTATTTTAAATAATAGCTTAAAGTGCAATTATTTTCTCAAATAAATGCATAAAGTGGCTATATTTGTTTCAAATAAGGGCTCGACTTTCTGGCAATCAATGATATTTTCATCATTTATCATTTTTCTTTTCTTTTTTTCTTTCCTTTTTTACCGGTCCATCTTCTTCTTTGACATCGGTCGCTAGCTAGCTGCCATCGGTGCTATCCACAAAGGGTTGAACGAGGGTTGCCCTCACCTGGGCGAGGCTACCTCTCCTTGGAGGAGGCCGCCCTCACCTTGGAGGAGGCCACCCCTCGTGAATGGCCGCGAGGTTGGCCCTTGTTGGCCTGGGTAAGGTTGAACCTCACCAGATTTGGCGAGGGTCGTTGAGCCCTCACTGGTCCTAGGTGAGACCAAACCTCACTAGATCTGGCGAGAGCAGGCCTTGTTGGCCATTACTAGTGGCCTGCAAGGTTGTCGAGCCCTCATTGGCTGCGGGCGAGGCCACCCTTGCCAAATCTGGCGAAGGCAGACCTCATGGATTAGGCGAAGGCAACCCTCACCTAGCCCTCTATGGGCAGCTTTGGTTGTCAGCCGTTGGTTGACTATTGGCATAGAGGAAGAAGGTGGACCAGAAAAAAAGAAAAGAAAAAAAGAAAAAAGAAAAGAAAAGAAAATTTGGATGAAAATGCCTTTGATTGGTTGGAAAATTTAGCCAGCCGGCAATGTCAGGCTCTTATTTGAAACAATCATTACCATTTCAATTTTTTATTTGAACTAACGTCTGCTTTGGATTCTTATTTAGGAAAATGAGAGGATTTGAGCTTTTTTTTGGAAATTTTCCCAAAATTTAGGCATCTTCCCTCGCCCGCCAAGGAGATTTTTTTTTTTTTTTTTGGGGAAGGGGGTTAGGAGGGCTTCCAGATCTCCATTTGGGATGTGCAACCTGTGGTTGTAAACATCTTTTAGTGTGCTTTCACTTTTTGAAGGTTCTGGTTAGTTGGGCCGGCAGTTTATGAAAATTGCATTTTCTCTCAGTAGCTCTGTTTGGAATTTCTGGGTTGGATATGGTCTTTTTGAGTGGTCTGTGGAGGCTGTGGAGAATTCCCTCAAATGCCTCGTCTCCACCCTTCTATGTTTCAATAGAGCGTGCTTCAAAGAGCTTATCCACCGAACTAATTCAGCCTTCGGTTTGCCCCAGCTTATAAATCAAGGCTGCCAATTAAGCTACTCCACCGACTCTTATTTTGTTAGATTTTCAAACTTGTACAAGTGTTGAGTTGGTTGGGATTTTCACGCTCTTTCCTTAAATTGTCCATGGCCAGTTTTTGTCTATTTACTCCACTAATGGTCGTCTTTCACCTTTGCCAGGGATCAGGCTGTTTGGGCAGCTGAGTAGGAAGGGTGGGTCCACAAATTGGCAGCCGGTTAAAATGCTTTTATCCATGAATTTTGCTAGAGTTTCTGATCAATTGGCCAGTTCATGCATGCTACTTTAAGCCTCGTACTAGACTTTGCAATTTTCTTTGCCTAATTGTACAGGAAAGTCCATCGAATTTGGCCATTTTCTTGCCTAAGAATGACCGATTTGATTCAATTTGGGCCATTTGGCTTGATACGATCGATTCCACTTGGCCCAAACTCAATTTCAAAATTGATCATGGGTACAAATGATAAAAATGATGATTTAAGGGTCCCCCAACTTTAGGAAATTGCATTTTGGCTCCAACTGGCCATTTCAATTGCAATTTGACACCCTCAGGCTTGGCTAGTCACATTCAAATCCTCGGCCGGAACTCTCTTTTTGTGAAGATAGATTTCGAGAAAGACATATATCCATTTTAAAACTATACTAAATGTCTAGGTAATCTATATGCAAAAAATTGACATTGAATAATTTTGTGAAAAAATAAGTTTCAATTCTTTTGGAAATATGTAAACACGACTTTTAGGAAAAAAATTTAGTTGTGAATAACATCTTATCAAATATTCAAAGAACTTTGTAGTCGCAACTTTACCGGACGATAATAATTTAATTGCAATGTGGTCTTTAAATATTGATTTACCAAACACTTTTACTAGTTCTTTTTTTTTATTAATGCAACCTTCTCAGGGCAAAGTATTTTCAGACTCATCCAGTACCGAGTCTAAGACAACCAGTTCACATCTAGCTATGTTTGGAAGCACGTGGGGGAAGAGAGGGTAATGAAAATGCTAACTAACTTTAATTTTTTGGGAAAATGTAAAAAACATGATGCAAAAACCAACCGAAAAAACTATTTAATATGCAAAAATTTGACATTGAATATTTTTGTAGAAAAACAAGTTTCCATTTTTTCGGAAATATGTAAACTCGAATTTTGGGCAAAAATTTAGGTGTTAATAACATCTCAATTAATAACTAGGGGAAGAGAGTGCAATAAAAATGCTAACTAACTTTCGTCTTTTGGAAAAATGTAAAAAGCTAGTATCATTTTTCACTCAATCATTATTTAGATATGTAATCACCGGGGTTTTATTGGCCACCATTCTCACATGAAAATGAGGAGGTGGGGAGTTTGAATTCTCACTCTTTCAATGGGTTGGGGTAGGAATGATTTAACTTTAGGTGTGGATTTTGATTTCCATACTCTACATGAAAGCTGGGCAAAAGTTTGATAAAGGGAGATAAGAGTAAGATAAAAGAAAAAAAAAATTATTTAGATATCTCTATTTTGAAATTACCAAATGCACACCTCAGTTTTACCTTTAGAAACCATTTTGTCCCTTCACTAAAGTTGTCTTTGTTTCTATGTTCACGACAATGCCATTTTCTTTCCAAAAATTTGGCCATTTCCACATTAGAAATACACACACACACACACACACACACACACTCAAAACCAATCCAATACCGCGCCACCAAAACCTGAGCAAGATAGAAATGAGCTTATAATGAGTGGTAATTTAGTCTTTTTGATATGAATTTTATTTAGAGGTATGGAAATAGTATTTGTAAAAATAAGGTACATAAGTAGTCACTTGGTAAAAAGCGATGATGCATGTATGTTTCTTCGTCGTATTTCTTCTAAAATTTTCCTTTTCTTTCTAATCACAAAAAAAATTAAATCTGTCAATAATTTCTACGCAAGTTTTCCTCCTCTCCATTTCCCCCAATTTCTCAAACATAAAAGAGATAGGAAAAGACAAGAACGAATAATGCGTTTGTTTCGCAAAAAAATAGAAAGTATTTTTCTAAAAATAATTTTCACGTATCTCTTACAAAGATGAATGGATGAAATTTTTTTTATTGTCCAAAAATCTTTAGATAATGAAAAAATATTTACTAGCTAATTTTTTACTAAAAAATATTTTTCATATTATTTATTTTCGAATGTATTGCTTGAAATAATTAGTTACTGAAAAATGTTTTCATTATCAATAATGATATTTGTACAAAATTTTTTGTAGTGGTGAAAATAATTTTCATTCGTTCATTTTTTATAAGTGATATGAGAGATATTTTTAAAAAATATATATTTTAAACTATTTATTACGCGAAATAAAAATGAGGGAGAAAATATCCATGAAGAGAAGAATTGCATAAGTCGGTGGAGTGGCCAGAAGAAAAAATCAACCGCCTAGCCCCTCGTAGAAACCGCCAAAGAGCCAACTTAAGCCCGTCGCCAACCAGACCCGGAATGGAATAAATCCCGACAACAAATTAGCCAATCGCGCTTCCCAAACACCCCCACTCCTCCCCATTCTCCTCTCTCTCTCTCTGTCTCTCTGCAAAACCCTACTTCAACCCTTGATCCCTCCTCCATCTCCAAATCGGAGAACCCCAAGAGAAGGGAATCGAAAATGTCGTCGATCGTCGTCCGATCTCGACTCGCCTCACTGCTCTCGAGGCGCGGTCGGCGATCCCTGAGCTCCGACGCCTCTTCGATTCATCCGCACAAGGAGCCCATAGTCGCCTCCCAGACCCTCATTTCCGACAAGCCCCCGCCCCCGCAGGAGCCGGCGCCGCCTTCCGTGGAGAAAAAGCCGTGGGGCTTTCTCAAGTACAGCCTCGTCGCGGCCGTCACCGGCGTCACCGCCGCTGCCGGCTACGCCAGTTATGGTTCGTTCGGTCGTCTCATTTTTTGGAATTGTTGATTTCTAATTGTGTGCTTGAGTTGCGTTCCGGTGTTCCTCTAGTTGCCAGCTGGAGCTGAACAGTTTCGATGTCTCTAGCACCATTGATCATTCATCTCGTGCGTGAAATTTTTGAGGTTACTGATAGTTATGCTGATTGCCAATTAACAGTGTCTGGTGCATTCGAGTGTACTTGCTATAGGTATTATAGACTAAAGGATGAGCTTTTCAGCTTTGGGTTATAAGAAGAATGCAGAGGGTTGACGTGCTCTGATTTTCTTCTTATATCCAATTGCAGTGTACTCTTTGGAGGATATAGATGAGAAAACGAAGGCATTTCGAAGTTCGATCAATTACAATGCCAAAGACACTGATTCTGCAGTTGATGTAAGTGCAGCTCTCTCCTTGAATGCCTGGTTGCGAGAATAACATTTATTGCTAACTTCATGAGTAGTAAAATTGTGAAAAAATCGTTGCATTTTTTCTCACTTTTTTCAGAAACTTATGGTGACTTTCATGCGACTAAGCATAATTCTGCACTTCTTCTACTATTTGATGATGAGTGGCATTTTGTTTTGGCTCCTTTCCAATCATCTGTAGACATTTGTATGGAAATTGTCTACTGTGTATGGATCCCAGAAAAATAGTTTAGTAAATCGTGAGTATTGAGTGTTCAATTAAAGGATTGGAATTTGAGAACTTTTTTTCTCAGAATTGTTGGAGTGATTGGTGTGATATGTTTCCTTTGATCCAAGAATTTCTATCCGTGATACTACTACATAGGCCCAATTCATTTTTTTTTATCAAAAATGTATGCAAATTGGGTTACAGTTCTTTTTTTCGAGGCTTTCGTTGCAATATCTGTATGTGACGTTCTCACATTTCACTGTTTTCTCACTACACCACTAGTTGCTACCCTGAAAATACGGAGAATTTGTTTTGATAATAACTAGTCTGTTTTTTTCTTACTAATTTCTTTTGCAGAAGTTCCAAGGGTTACTTTACTCTGCTGCGATGACAGGTTAGTTCTCTTCATTTTATTGTTGTTTTGCACTGCTATGATCCTACTTGGCCAATGGCAAGTTTTTTTATTGGTGTGTTCTCTGCACACACTGCAGTTGAGATGACTGGTTCATGTGAACTTCCAAATTTTTTCTACACTCAAGTGTAAATGTATTCTTTTGTAAATCCTTTTGTGGGGTCCATTACATTTTTAAGGGATTGTATCCTTTTATTATGTTGCAAGCATGTTATATATTTGTGGGCTTTTCACTGCCTGTAGCCATCAATCATCATTATTATTTTACCATTTTCCTTTTGAGTTCTTTGGGCGCTTTTTTTTTAGACTTTTTAAAAGCAAAAAGTGCTTTTTATTTATTTATTTAAATTTTCCCATCAAAATCAACGTAGTATTCATATTTCAAAAAATTATGAAGAATATTACATACAAGTTTACTTGTCAACTGTTTATATTACATGAAGGCTTGAGGTGTTTTGCGACAAAAAAATCAAGTAATATAAAAAAGAAAAGAAAAAGGAAAAAGTATATTCTAAATGCCCTTAGATTGCTATGTTGGCACGTGTGATTCGGGATAAGATCGTTGGGACCTAATGGAGCATTGGTCAGCTGATAATTTCTGTGAACATTAACCGTTATAGTCTTAAAGTAATGGATTGTTTATTTAGTATTAAGTTTAAGTAAAAAGAAATTTTTTGCTTTCCCGCCAAAATTTGAAATATTATACAAATCTTGAAGAATTATGAAATAATATTATGCGAATCTACGTATCAACATTTGTATATTGCGAAAGTTTCAGTTGATTAGGGTTAAAAAAGAAAATTAAAGTGCGCCTGCTGCAAGATTTAGATAGCAAAAAAACAAAAAGTAAAAGTCTATCTAGACACAGCCTAAATAAGCTTTAACTATGTGGTCGAATTACCCTTTTTTCTTAACTTAAAAGGTTAGCTGATGAGAAGGGGGAGAGAATTTCTCTTTGGAAGTTTAATGGTTTATCCAAAGTGATAGATTTTAAACAGAGAAGAATTTTCACTAGCAATGATCCTCCAACAAGTTTTAAATGTTATCTGGTAAGCATTTGTGCCCAGACTGAGATTAGGATTTTGTTAGTAGAAGTTGGCTCAAGCCAACCTGCAAATATAATGTAAATCATTGTCATATCGACTAGAGCTGTCGGTCAATAGTTACATTTAGCAACCTATTGAAGTTATTTTCGCCATTTATCCCCTATCCTTTACATTCTTATGGATATCGAGTATATTGTCATCTTGGTGATTTGCAGTTCCTGGCAAAGCCATTGACCTTTATTTGGATCTTAGAAAAGTAATTGAAGACCAAATTCAAGTAAGCCTGATGTATACTTGATGCATCTTATCATCCAGGGCCATTTCTTGTGTGCTTGATATGTTGTCATTAATTGGTCTCAGGGTTATACAGAACCAACATCAGATAAGCTTCTTCCGGATTTGCATCCAATGGAGCAGCATGTTTTCACGCTTGTTCTAGATTTAAATGAAACACTGGTTTACTCTGATTGGAAGGTAAGTATGCTGGGGTGACCTGTCCTTATGCTGTTTGCTTGAGGACTAGCTATGTGTGCATATTTTCCTAAGTATCTGCACTAGTTTTTCTTGCAATGGCATCATTCCGGTATTAGAAGTTTCTGTACGTATACCTATCTTCTGACTTGCAGATGACTATTTTTTCATGATTGTTTTATTGGGAATAAGCAACTCTTTTAATCATGTTTTAATTTTAGAACTATTCTTTTTTCACTTGAAAGCGTGACAGAGGCTGGAGAACATTCAAAAGACCTGGTGTAGATGCCTTCTTGGAACATCTGGGGAAATTCTATGAAATTGTTGTCTACTCGGATCAGCTGCAGATGGTATTTGGATTTTCTATTCTTAAATTGGACAACCCTCAAATGTGCTCTTCTCCTTTGATGCTCATTCTATTCACGCATCTATCTTGGCCCATGGCTTTTGCAGTATGTTGATCCTGTTGTTGAAAGGCTGGATGAGAAACAGTGCATACGCTATAGGCTGAACAGAGGTGCAACCAAGTATCAGGATGGAAAGCATTATAGGGTATGTTAAATTTGGTTATTCTATATTCTCCCCAACCAATGATCTCCTTGTATAATCTTCATTTGCTTGATAACATAATGTTATATAGCTAGTTATTATTCTCATTGCGACACAGATTTCTTTTTTTTTTATGCACTTCTTGTTCTTATGACCTTTTCTGACTTTACTAATTTTCATGATCTTTGTCTGTTCCTTTTGGATTAGCTTGATCCTTTCTGAATTGTGGGGAATGATTGTTTTCTCTATTAATGCATTTATCTTAAAGATTAGTGGACCCATCAGCAGCATGTAAGTGCTGAACTTTGACGCACTGGCAGAACTTGGGGAGATAGTCCCCCCACTTCTTCCCCGGTCCAAAATTCCCATTATTATAAGGGAAGATTTGTTCAAAAAATTATACATAGGAGATATTTAATGAAAAAATTGTCTTGCCCTTCACGTTGAATTCTCAGTCTACCATTGCTTTGCATGATTGAGGATCACTCATTCAACACTTGCTTGTGTCAGAACTTTATGTGAGTTAAACCATCTGTCCTTAGCAACCTTTTGTTTTCCCTAAAGAAGCAACTAACAGTGTACCTTTGTTTTCCTCATCTTCAAGGTCTTGTTAGGCCATTGTCCTTTTAAATGACTTATCTGACGATATGTTTCTTTTTGCATAAGCTAGTCTGCTGGTTTGAATCCAATAGCTTCTTAAGAATTTCGATGATCCACTGCTGTAGGAATTTTCTGTTTCTTGATAGAGTGTCTTTCTTTCCTGAATCTTCTTTTTCCCTTGTGTAAGTTTTAGAAAAACTCTGTATTAGGCTCAGCTTTTGGTATACCTTCCATGGCAGGATCTTTCAAAGCTTAATAGAAATCCTGGAAAAGTCATTTATGTCAGTGGCCATGCACAAGAATCATGTCTTCAGCCTGAAAATTGTGTTGAAATTAAACCTTGGAAGCTCGAAACAGACGACACAACACTTTTGGATCTAATTCCATTTCTTGAATGTAAGATTTTTGTAAATGCGTAGGGTTTTTATGATCAGATGTACTTGATCAACAATATGCTCATTTTACTTGTGAAAACTCAATGGCGTCGCTGAAATGTTTCATGTAGTTGTTGCCACTAGACAACCAACAGATATTAGACCAGTGCTAGCATCTTACGAGGGGACTGATATTGCCCAGGAGTTCATCAAACGTTCTCAAGAGCATCAAAGGTAAAATATTCTTTATTGAGACAGAGCTTGGACATTGTGAGGTCTTGTCTCTATATGTTGCATCTTTATCTATGTTGTGTGTACGTAGTTTTTGTTGGCAGGAATGATCCATCTCCGGATATTCCTTATATTGTAGTTCTTTTCCTGCTCTATTTATTGATCACTTGATGTAATGATGGCATTGTTTTGCTATCTATCCTATTGTTTTAATTGCTATCATGAGAAACATTTTTCCTTTTTAATCTCCTGGGTCTATTTTTTATTTATTTATTTGAGGCAGACTGTTTTTTTCTTCTTTTTCCTCCTAAGCATGCCTAGATCCGTCTTATTGAAGACTCTCAGACTTAGTACTGTCATCACCTTGGCATTTTGTAAATGTTGTCAAGAATGATGTAATAATCTTTTAAGAAGGTGAAATGGGTGGTCCTGACACTTGTGCTGTTTCGGTGCAATTCCCAAGTGCATGATCAGTTATCCAAAATGCACTTCGTGTCTTACTGTCCTTTAATTTTTGTCAGTGGCTGATTGTTTGATTCCTTCTGTATGCTATTCCCTGTTTCATTGGAGTTGCTCCAGTGGCTCCTGTAGATTCGCCAGTATTGCCACTTTACTCTTTTTTTTTTTTTTGATTGATGATTTGACTGATCTCCCTGAATTTGATTTATTTTCATGCATGTCAATGGTTAAAGTCCATGCTTGCTCTGGATTATTATATAAGTTATGGATAAAACTGTTTATTGGTCATCAATGCAGGCGAATGCAGGAACAGAGACAAACCAGAAGCTTTTGGCGGCGTTGAGTGTCCAAATGACGTTGGCAAGATGACAAAGAGTTTCATAAAGTACTCAAGACGATAAAACTAGATCAGTGTGAAAGGCGTCATTGTAGAGGTTGACATACTGATTTTTCCCCTGCAACTTGCAATTCGACAGTGATTTCAGCTGGAAGATTTTGATTTCTGAAACTGAGCATGATTTATAAAACTAACTCGGCAACTTTGTAATCTGTGCCATATTGATATTTTTGCAGCCAGTCTGTTGCTCTGCTTCCCTCTTGTTTACACAGTTTTGCTTGCAGATGTTGCCATTGCGCCATGGATGGTCTGGGTGCTTTGGCCTACCTATATAGGAATGAACAAAATTGTGACACTTGAGTCAGCTCAATTTTATGGAAGTTGCTTCTTCTTGTGTTCATACTTCTGAACCTTTTTCTCTATTTTTTTCCACCTTTTTTTGGCGTGATTCGACTCTAATGTGAGAGGCGGGACTTTTCTTGTTTGGCGTGTTCTTTCCGGTCCATTCATGAAAGGGTTAAAGGGGGAAAAAGCTTTGTTGGGGAGGGGGGTGGTTGGTTCATCGGTGTTTCTTGGGGGTGGCCCCTACCAAATGTGAATGGCTGTGAATTTGGTCTTCTTCGTAGTGCCGTACCGTAAAGGAGGGATTAGTTGGTGAATCGCTGTCCATGCTTTCTCCCCAGTGAGAAGAGAATCTGCACTCAGCTTCACGCGAACGCTAAAAGGGACATGAGCGTGGACCTCCCGTTAAGTTCCTTGTCAAGTCAATCATCTACCTCGTATCCCCTTTTTTCAGAAACAGGGGCCAGCTTTTTTCCTTGGAATGCGGATCAATTTGTCGATGGCCATTGGAATGAAAGTTCGTATGGAGTCGATTTGCGAATTATATGGGATGATCCGTGGGTGTATACCTTAGCCCTCGGTGCCAGAGCTTGCCAAAAGTTATCATGCGTTGCTCGAACAGGCGCGCTGCGTTTGCTTTGACAAATTGAAACTTTGATCAACATGTTCTTTTAGGATCTTAACTTTCTTTTCATTTAACATGGAATCTCGCATATACTTAGACGTGAATTCGTACCCTCGTGATTGTTAGAATTTATACGTTTTCTCCCACTTTTTATGGACGTTTTTCTCTTTAGGGAAAAAAATCATAAATTTTGCCCATTATGATATTTGTCCAAAACTTTTTTGTAATACAAAAATCTTGAATTTATATATTCATGTGATAAATTGTAACATAAAGATACTAAATATATATCTATGTGACACATATATTTTAAATTTTTTCTTGTGACATTAAAAACTCTATATTTGTATGTATGTGAATGTCACAAAAAAATTAATTTGGGGTGAATTATTCATACGGATATAAACTTAAAGTTTTTTGTGTCATGAAGAAAATTTAACTTCAAATAAATGTATCATATGGGTAAAAATTTAGAGTTTTTGATGTTACGAAAAAATTTGGAATAAATATGTCATGTCGAATATTATTTAGAATTTTTGATGGCTTTTTCTCTTCTTTCTAAATTAAAAATCAAATTAGCTTAATTCAAGCTTCCCAAACCTCCCTCCTTTGATGAGACGTATACTTAGGTTATAAAAAGGGAAAAAAGAAAAGGTGATTGCATCGATAACATGTCCATGATCTATCGCCAACATTTGTACCGACTATAATAAGAAATTGAAACAAGGCTTTTGATGAAAGACATGCATAGGTTATAAAAATATAAAAAGAAAAGGTGACGGCATCCAGGATGTATCGCCAACATGGATGCAAACTAGGATAAAAAAAGAAGAAGATGGAAATTGGGCTTTATTATATTAGAAAAGCTTCGTGCTGGTGTGGTGTGTAACCCTTTATTATACTCTGTTTGGCGAGATTAATAATCTCGTCCGTCACAAAACGACGCCGAATCTTCCCTAGGAGGAGGAAAACAGCCCACCTTTACCTGTTGCTGGTCTCGTAGTGGTAGTACTCCTTGGTCTCTCTTGTACTTCATTCGCCCTCTTCCTTCCTAAACGATTTATCTGTACATTTTTTTGTACTGCAAAATCTTTTTTTGGTGAATTCCTCATAAAATGTGATCCTCCCTCTGCCTCCAACGCCAAACCCCCCCTCTCCGGCCCCAAAAACAATGCCTCCCTCTCTCCTCCTCCTCCTTTCCCTCCTCCTGTCTCTCCTCCTCGCCGCCGCCGCCCATGGCGGGGGCCACGACGAGGACTCCTCCTCCGACGACGACCAGCACGTTGACCTGCGCTCCAAGTCCCTGATCCTCGCCAAGATCTGGTGCCTCATCCTGGTCTTCGTCGGCACGTTCGTCGGTGGCGTTTCCCCGTATTTCCTCAAGTGGAACGAGGCGTTCCTGGTCCTGGGGACCCAGTTCGCTGGAGGGGTGTTCCTGGGGACGGCGCTGATGCACTTCCTCAGCGACGCCAACGAGACGTTCGGCCACCTGACGGACAAGGCGTACCCCTTCGCCTTCATGCTCGCTTCCGCCGGATACTTGCTCACCATGCTCGCCGACTGCGCTCTCTCCTACGTCTACGGCCAGGAGGAGGGGCAGAACGGTCGCTCCAATGGCGATTTGGAGGTCCAAGGTAAACGAAAAACAAAACCCGCTTTGTGTCCTTGCTTATTTTTCGTTTTAGCTTTCGTTTTCCTTTTTTTTTTTTTTTTTTTTGGTTTGGTTTCCTATTATAAATGGGCGTGGAGGGGTCAATTGCGTGAATTTAATCGTTGCCTGCAAACTCTGTTTTTGCTCTGTCTGTAAGGGTGCAGCAGAAACAGAGTACGGTCATTACTTGAGCTCGAATCTGCCAAAACGGACCAACGACCTTGAACAGGGGCATTGGTTCGTCCGAGTGAGTGAAAGTAGAAAGGTTTCGATGAATTTAAAGTGAATTTTTCCGGAGCAGTCTCTAATCGCTCCAGTTTATTTGTGCTCTGTTTTTGGTAGGTGAGAATAGTAGGGGAAGGCTATGATATTTTTTTTCCTTTGTTTTGACTAGTCACCCTCCAGACAGGTGGGCCCGTCGATCCTACATTGTTAATTCAGAAATTGAAGCTTTTTAGAGGTTTCCGTTTGTCCACCGTGCTTTCGTTTGTCTCCATTACGCAGAGCGGATCGTCCCATTTGATAACACAAACAGGGTGTCTTGCACGGATGGATAAAAATCGGATTTTTAAGATCAAATTATTCGTCTTATACAGTGACTGATGAGAGACAATTTAATGCCTTTTTGAAAGATTTTTCCTTTTCATAGAATTTAAGTTTTTAGTTTTTAGATTTTCGTCAGCTCCAGCTGTTTGTGCAGAAAAATGATGTGCGAAAAATCATATAGATGACTTTCCATTTCAATAGCAGGGAGCACCGTGCAGGGAAAGGGTAGCAGTGCAAACGGAATGACCCATCATCACCCCGCGAGCATCGCCGCCGCAGGATCGCTCAGCGACAGCATCCTGTTGATCGTGGCCCTCTGTTTCCACTCGGTCTTCGAAGGCATCGCCATTGGAGTCGCAAAAACAAAGGCGGATGCGTGGAAAGCCCTCTGGACCATTTCCCTCCACAAGATATTTGCAGCAATTGCAATGGGCATCGCCCTTCTGAGGATGATGCCCAACAGGCCGCTCTTCTCGTGTGTTGCATACGCATTTGCTTTCGCGATCTCGAGCCCCATCGGCGTGGCCATAGGGATCATAATAGACGCGACCACACAGGGTCCGGTTGCAGATTGGATCTTTGCCATCTCGATGGGTTTGGCTTGTGGCGTGTTCGTCTATGTTTCCATAAACCACTTGCTTTCCAAAGGGTACATGCCGCAGAGGGCGGTGTCTGTGGACACACCCACTCATAAGTTCTTGGCCGTGACGCTTGGGGTCGGGGTGATTGCCATTGTGATGATCTGGGATACCTAAGGACACTCCGCTCCTCCTCTGCCGCTGTGTCCTTATCAGGGAGAAATAGAAAAGTAAATACCACGGTTAGGGCTCTAGATACTCGTCTAGTGTTGACAGGAGAGAAATGGCTGGAAATAGCTGCTGTATTGGTGAAATTTAAGCTGTTGAGGTTTGTTATGTTGATAAAATTTTGATTACGAACATACTTGAACACTTGATGATCAGAAATTCCCAAAGCATTTTGCAATGCGTATTCTGTTCCGTATATTTTTCATCAAGAACACTTAGAAGAGTCAAATTAAGGTACATGATTGGCAGAAATGATAAGATAGATGGTTAAAGAAACTCGTACGGCAGTGAAGAAAGCTGCAGATATAAAGCAATTGAACTCTTAAAAGTTGTCCTGCTAGCACTCCATATATAAACTAGAGTTAACATCGCTCATTGTGCCTTGCGCGGGGGTGGATCTGGGAACATCAGGACATCAGGACATAGTCTAGAGAAGAATTATTTGGGTGACGCTGGATCAATTCATGCATATGCCGAGTGTTGTAAGAGAAAATTACCTTTAAGAAGCTTCCATGCCATTCTTTGTGAAAAGTATGGACAGCAGCAAGCCTTTCCAAAACCGGCGTAGTGGTTACAACCGTGGCCTGGAACTAGATAGAAAACCTTTGGTCTTTTCTTGTTCTCTCTCAAACTTTTTTTCTTCAAGAGAGAAGAAACGGTGAGTGAATCATAACTTGTCACTAAGTCTCACCAGATATCGAATTTTAACAATATTATCGTTATCCTAGCTCCGTAATCTAATGAAGGAGACCATAAACATGATGCCGGATAGCCTGGAAGGTGTATTCCACAATCCATATCTTAAAGTATGATGATAAATGCTAGTAGCACAGAACTGTCTAATGGCTAAAAGACTATCTACCATAATGTAGACCCAAATGAATTTCAAACTCAAACTACTACCTAAAAATTGCAGAAGACTTTTAATGTCTGTTATAAAAAATTAGAATGGACAAAATCATAATGTAGAAGTAGTAAAAAAGTTAAAAGTAAAATACCATTCCCATAATTCTATTGCACCTTCATGATTAGAATATAATATCGTTCCTCAAATTGATCAAATCTTCAGTCATGTTTCTTTCTTTACACATTTGACAACTTCCCCCCCCCGAGGTCTTCTCCTTTTATTTAAGTGCACTTTTCGGCCAGTAAAAGAGAATCACACTTAGCAATGGGATGGAAAGCACACTGTTCTTAACTGCGTTCAAGAATTTGGGAGAGATAAGCACTCACCTCCCGAATGATCTGTTTGTCACAATTTGATGGGTTTTATGGTTATTGGGTGGCCCATGTTCGGCTTACCCAGCTCGCAAAATAGATTTTAAAAATAAAATAAAAATAAAAATATTGAAAAATAGTGCATAAAGGACAATATTTTACCCACCGAACAGTGGAAAATATTTTTTGCTTCATTTTTAAATATCACCCAAATATTCAAAAATAATTACGTTTTCCTAAAAAATGGCTTTTGGGAGAATATTTTCTAAAAACGCTATATTTTCTACGAAATGAACATAATCTAAAGAGATGAATTCAATTCCTAGATACATTTGAATGGACAAATACGAAATGCCCTAGCCTGTGATGTCTTACGTCAGTCGAAAGGGTGGCATCAAACTAGCAAGAGAGTGAAAAATAAAATGAGAATGACATGGTCATTTATGTGCATAACAAGCTATATGATCGTAAAACACCAAGACATGTCTACTAGCAAGACACTGGTCAATTAGGGTTTGCACGATAATTATTTTGTTTTTTTATTTTTCTATTCTTAAGAATAGACTTGGAATAAAAATTTATTTGGTAACACAATTTCATTTTGTTATTTTTAAGAAAAAAATTTAACTCAAAAATATGTGTAAAACAAAAATTTATTTTGAACTACTTTATTTTTGGGACAAAAATAAATTGCGCTCACTCCCCCTCTCTCAGGTACCTGTCTATTGGGTGCATAGACTCGGCCGTACTTCTCCATCACCGCAGGGAGCCTCGCCACCACCGTCAAACGTCTGTTGTCACAATCGTAGCTCCCGCGTCTCGTTGCAACCATAGCTCCATCGCAACCTTTGGCCTCCATCGCAGCAACGTGAGTCTCTCTCTCCCTCTTTATTGTCGTGACCTAGCGTCGCCTCCCTCTTTGTCGTCCGATTCGCGTTTGATTTCTGCAATTTTTGTTTCTGGAGCCGACCCTCTAGTGTTCATTGGCATTTTCACGTGTTGCTGAAACTGAGGTGAATTTGGTTTATTTTGTCTCCATGTTTATTTGTTTGGATGCATTCATGGGTACTGAGTAGAACTCGAATCTATGGCCTTCATGAAACAGTTGAGTGCGATGTATGCTTGCTGTTACATTTAGATTTACTGCAACTATGCATGATCATAGGGCGCTCCTCCTTTTCACCGGGAATGAAAATGATCCAATTATCCTCCTCTCTGCTTCTGTTTTTTGGTGATGGTTTACATTTTTTTCCCAAATCACAAAGTTTATACAACTCTACTCCAGCCAGAGATATTGTTTGCAATCTTGGATTGTATGACACTTCGGACATTCTTCGTCTTTTTGAATTTTGATAGTGATTAACTCTAGCGGCATGGTATTCCTCTTTTTGAGATTTGTGCCGCCAATTAGTATCTTCGGCAGCTTGTACAATATAATATGGTGATGTTCACTTTCGATTTTCGTCACTTATTTTCTTTTATTAACAATCATAGAATGTTACATTGACGTGATCTTGAGATCAAAACTCCTGCGCTTGAATTGGTACCCCATCTCTAGATATTCAGTGCCATGTATACTTTTGCTAATCGGTTGACTGGGCTAATTGGTGGCAATTCTTCTATTCATTTCAACGTGTTAGTACTACCATTTATTTGATTAAAGAGTGGATTATTCGTGCCTATTCACTGCAATGGAGGCTGACCTTTGTTGATTACAAATGAATTTGATATACTTTGGTGATACTTTGCGGTCCTTTTCATTGCCTTTGATTTTATTGTAATTGCATTTGATGAGTTGGCTCATATGATGCTCAACCAATTAAGATTAAATGGCATCTCATAAAGAAGCATTTGACAAAGTGAATCAAGCCTTTGACCAACCTATTTGTAAGCTTGTCCGTAGAAAATGTAAAAAAGGGAAATCGTACCACTTGTGTCTACAACAAAGTTGGGTAGAATAACATACATGTCAAATTCAATAAACAGACATGATTCCCCTTTAGTCTAGTTCAATTGAAGAACGGGTAAACACAATTGAAGAGATGGTATATTCATTTTAAGAAACTTGATTCATAATTTAAATTTGGATGGGATATGTAAAAAGAAAATGATTTGCTGTGGAGGATCCAAGTGTACAAGAGTTTCATGTCAATGGATCACTTGGGTCATTTTGTTCTTACTGTGGATAAGAAAGCTTTCCTATATCAACAAAAAAAAAAAAAATTACATTGAGAGTCTTGAAAAGATGTTTCCCTAGAAGTGTTGATGAAATTGCTTTTGAAAATGTGGATCGATGTGAACTAACAAAATGTGTTGAAAGGGTTCTTTTTTAAAAATTTTTGGATAGGAGTATAAATGATAAAAAAAATTGAAGGTATTGGTACTGATAACAGTCCTTGCTAGTCACGTAAAAGATATTGGAATGTGAAGATAAATTAGAAATATAATCAAACAATTGATTATCTTTTGATCGATTGATCCCTTCTATAAATTTGAATTCAAGCATTTTATGCATACTATCAACTTTTAACAACAGTTACAAAGAAATCAAGTAAGTACATCCTACGTGACTCCTCCAAATCCTACGTGATTCCTCCAACGTGACAATTCCTCTCTCCAAGTGGTTACCCATAAAGTAATGACTCCACTATTTTGATGATCGTCTTCTCCACTTCTTCGCATTTGCCACTATTAGTTGCTTGTGGATTTCTCAACTTCACTACTCCAGTGTTGTTAAGTTTAAGTAATCGGCTCTAATACTTAGACTATTTCAACCTCATTCCATGGCAGTCATATCAATTGTGATATTTGTGTTTCGCAGCTTGAATCAGTTTTCATTTGTCTCCAAATTTTGTTATTTTCACTCACATTTTTCCGCCAACTAAAATTAATTTCCTTGTCAATTGATTGAATTTACCGACTAAGAGCCTCAAATCTTGCCTTTGTTTCATCTAATTTCGTCTCTACTAATTGTGTTAACGATCAAAGGCTTGAACATGTTTTGGTGTCAGCACTATATGAAATTTTCTCTTTATTTGATGTGGAACCTTTGTGCATATCGGCATGTGAATTTGTATTCTTCATTACCGTCGAAATTAACGTTTGCTTTCATTTTTAAATGTTTTTCTTTTGAGCTTAAATTCGAGCATCACAAGCCTGCCCTCTTTCGATGATACATATACTTCGGCTGTTAAATAAAAGAAAAGAAAAGAAAGTGACGGCATCTATAAGACGTCCAAGGTATATGGCCACATTGATACCAACTACGTCAAGAAATTGAAAGGGGGTTTATTATTTTATTAAGCTCTGTGTTCGTGTAACCCTGTACATCGTAATTATTACTGGTTTGATGACGTCATATTTTCTTTGGTAACATCGCTAATTTACCTGTCGCTGTTAGTCCTTTCAAATTCGTCCGTATCCTCCCGTATCTTGTCTTGTACTATAAAATTTTTCCAATTCCTCATGAATGTCAACTAACAACCCCTTGTTGGCCTTCCCCGCCAGTCTCTCTTTCGCCACAAATGACGTCTCGCTCTCTCTTCCTCTTCCTCTCTCTCCTCCTGTCCCTCCTCCTCCTCCTCGCCGCCGCCACCAACGGCAGGGACCACGACGAAGACTCTTCCTCCTCCATTGGAGACCGAAACGTGGACATGCGCTCCAAGTCCCTAATCCTGGCCAAGATCTGGTGCCTCGTGCTGGTTTTTTTCGGCACGTTCGTTGGCAGCGTCTCCCCGTACTTGCTGAAGTGGAACGAGGCGTTCCTGTTGAGGGGGACGCATTCCGCCGGAGGGTTTTTACTCGCGACGGCGATGATGCGATTCCCCATGGACGCTATCAGGACGTTCGGTGACCTAACAGGGAAGGAGTTCTCCTCCACGTTCATGCTCTTCTCCTCGACTTTCGTGCTCTTGATCTCCGGCAGCTTGCTCACCATGCTCGCCCACTTCGCTATCTCCTACGTTTACGGCAAGGAGGAGGAACGGGGCAGTCGCTCCAATGGCGAATTGGAGGTCTCAGGTAAATGGAAAACAAACCTTTTCTGTGTCCTTGTGTATCTTTCCTTTTTTATCCATGTGCGGGTTCCCATTATGAATGCGTGTGGAGGGGTCAATTGCGTGAATTTAATCGTTGCCTGCAAACTCTGTTTCTGCTCTGTGATGTGCATCAGGAACAGAGTCCAGTCGTAGCATGCAGCTTGAATTTGCCAAAACGGAGCAAAGTCCATGAACATGGCTACTGGTTCACGCTAGTGTGGGGAAGTAGAAGAGTTTGGGTGAATTTCAAGTGAATTAGTCAGAAGCAGAGTCTAATCAATCCAGTTTATTTGGTGCTCTGTTTTTGATAGCAGAGCGTTGTAGGGGAAGCGATAATCTTTTTTCCTTCGTTATCCTCGAGAACAGTTTGCCGATCGATCATACCTAGTTAATTCCGAAATTGAAACTTCCTGAAGAGTTTCCATTCGTCCACTGTTACTTCATTTTTCTCCATTACACAAAGCCGATTGACACCATTTGATAACAGAAACAGGGTGCTCTTGCCCGAACAGAACAAAAAATCAGATTTTTAAGATCAAATTGTCTGTCTAATACGGTAATTGAGAAGAGAGTTCAATGCCTATTTCGAAAGATTTTTCCTTTTTGACACCATTTTAAGCCCTTTTTTGTTGTTGTTGTTTTCCACAGCTCAGCTATGTGCAGAATAAAGATATGCAAAAGATGATGTTGAAGCTCTTATCCGACCGAAATCTTACAAATCTTTCCATCTTCATACCAGGGGCATTGTGCAGGGAAAGGACAGCAGTGCAAACGGAGAGACCCATCATCACAACTGGAGCGTCGCCGTGGGATCGCCCAGCGACAGCATCCTGTTGACCATGGCCCTCTGTTTCCACTCGGTCTTTTTAGGCATCGCCATTGGAGTCGCAGAAACGAAGCCAGATGCGTGGAAAACCACGCGGACCATTTTCCCCCACAGCATATTTGCTGCAATTGCAATGGGCATCGTCCTTACGAGGAGGATGCCCCCCAACAGGCCTCTCCTGCCGCGTGTTGCATATGCATTTGCTTTCGCGATCTCAAGCCCCATCAGTGTGGTCATAGGGATCGTAATAGACCCTACCACATGGTGTGCGGTTGCAGGTTGGAGCTTCGCTATCTTTTCGGGTTTCTGCGGCGTCTTCATCTATGTTTCTGTGATTTCCAACCGGTACGTGCAGAGCGCGGACTCTCTTGGCGCGTTCTTGGCCTCGATGCTTGGGTTTGGAATAATTGTAGTCTTGATGATCTGGGATGCCTTCGGATACTCTGCCGCTGTGTACTTATTTGGGAGAAAAGAGATACGAACACCATGGTCAGGGCTCCAGATACTTGATTAGTGTGGAAAGGAGGGAAATGGTTAGAAATGACAGCTGAATTGGTGAAATTTAAAGCTGTTGAGCTTTGTAAGCGTGTCGATAAAATTTTAATTACGAGCATACTTTTTTTTTTTGGTAAGGAATTACGAGCATACTTTAACACTTGATAATCGGAAATTCCAGAAGCACATTGCGATGCATATTTTGCTCCGTATCTTTTTCATTAAGAACACTTCCAAAGTCAAAATGTAATGCCCTGAGATGATTATTCCAGAGGTAAAAATCTGGTTACATGGTAGACTAGAGCAAATTGGAGTCCAATTCCACAAAAATTGATCAAGTTGCTGCAGAATTATCTCAAATACACTATAGTTCACATAATGACGGACACAATGTAGGATTGCGACTCCAGGGCAGAATGTGATTTGGGTTCACGTCTAAATGAAAGAACCACATTGACAGGTGCAAATTTGATAAATGATTTGAACGGCAGCTTCTGGCCTCAACAGCCACTTCCAATGAACATCATCAAGCAAGGGGCATCACCAGCTGAATCCTTCAAGCCAAGCTAGCTGATTTTTTAGGGTAGCTCCATGCAAGAGAATTGGAAGCCAATACTTTACAGAGCCAACTGGAGATATTTCTCAAAGCAAAATGACACAATAATTGGGCCAGCTAAGTCGCCGAGAGCACAGCCTACAAGCCAATCGCATTGCATTAGAATTTGGTCATAGCAATGTAGATGTATGCATCCCCTTTTGGACAGTTATCAGACGATCAACTTGGGAAGGGGAGAACCAAAAGAGTGCTTACCAATCCACTGCCCCAGTGAAGGGCGCACGATGGTGGCACCAATCCCTGCTCCGATCGAAGCAAAAACCAGGGATGCACTACACTTCAGAGTAACTACATAGACCTTCTTCCCGAGAATTATAACTTGTTCTACTGGATCAATTTCATCTTCTTCCTTGGACTTGAATATACTAGACAAGCATCGGTAAGTTTCAATTCCTACTTGAACAAGCCATGTCGCCGCAGTTCCTAGTAATTGCCCTGTTAAGGTACATGATAGGCAGAAATAATAAGATAGATGGTCAAGCTACTCATCACAGCAGTGTCGCAAGTTGTAAATATAAAGGAATTGACCTCTAAAAGTTGTCCTGCTAACACTCCATATATAAACTAGAGTTGGCATCTCTCTTTGTGCCTTGCGTGTAGTGGATTTAGGAACATCTGAACATAGTACAAGAAAAAATTAGTCGGGTGATGCTGGATTAAATCACACATGTTGAGTTGTGAGAAAAGTACCTTTAAGAAGTTTCCATGCCATTCTTTGTGAAACATATTGGACAGCAAGCCTTTCCAATACCCGTCTAGTAGTTACAACTGTAGTCTAGAGAAGGAAAAAAATAGTTTAGCTTACTAGAGAAAAAACTTTGGGCTTTTCTTGTTCTTTCTCTCAAACTCTTTCCTTCTAAAGAGAAGCGACAGTGAATCAACCATAACTTGCCACAAAGTCCTACAAGACATTGAACTTTGACATTACTGTCATTACTATTGCTCTATAACCAAACAAAAGAGACCATAGACGTGATGCGGTAAAGCCCGGAAAGTGCATTCACATTACATATCTGCCCCAGACGTAACTACTAAAGCATGATGAAGAATTCTAATAGCACAGAACTGTTCAATGGCTTTCTACCATACAGCAATGGAGTGATTTTCAAACTCAAACTGTTACCAAAAGTTTCTGCAGAACTTCATGTATTTTATTAAAAATGCCACACGCATTAGAATGCACTAATTCACAAAATGCCATTCCCATAATTCTTCCATAGCTTCATGATTAGAACTTGATTTTATTTCTCAAAATAAATGAAATCTTCTGTAATGTTTCTTTCTTTAAACATTTAAAACTCCCACTTTTTCTTCGTACCTTTTTTTGCATTTTATGTGTGCTTCTCTGCCAGTAAAGGAGAATCCCACTTAGCAATGGGTTAGAAAGCTATCATGGTGTTCTTAACAGCATTCAAGAATTTGGGAGATATATGCACTCACCTCCCGAACAATCTGTTTGACAGAATTTTTGAAGGGAACAACCATATCTACAGGGTGCTCCTCCCTCGCATCCTGCAGGAAGTTATCATCCTCTTCCTCCTGGATACTGGACTGTATAAGAGGCAAATAGGACTGTAGAAAAGATCTTAACGAAGTCAAGGCAAATGTCCTAAACTCAAAAGCTGAAAAGAGAGGCTTCATCTCTATTTTGTATATCTTGGTGCCATGTGTCAAAGACTCCTCACTTAGTATATTCTTGAAATTACTTTGTGTACTAGAAACATGATCTTCAGACCATGCTGTCCCAGCATCGCAGTATGCGACAGGTAACCTAAAATTGCTGCACGAGAATGATAAATCATGAAGGATAAGGGAGAAGAGGAAGAATATTCAGATAAAGCGCTAGTAGAGACTAATAAAGATTGTAGCCAAGCAGAGCCAATCTTTTAACCACTGAAATCTCAAAGTAATAAGAAAGTACGCATATGCATAACTTTTTTTTTTTTTTTTTTTGGGGGGTGAATAGCTGCTCATCCCTCATGATCATACCGAAGGAAGAGAAAACGCATATGCCAGTGAAAGCAAGTGTCACCGACCACCACCTCAAGCAAACAGCAGAACGACAACAAGACAGTTTATCTTAGATAAACCTCTATTAGGACACAACTTGTGTTTACATTGACATTAAAGTCACTAGCATCAGATTGCTAGACATACGACATACACAGCGAAAGCCACTGATCACAAGAGACGAGCAGTCCTAACTTCCTGCAGTTCCCCATCAAGAAGTTGGGGAATTTTAATCTCGACACTTGGTCAAGCGAAAGATCAATTCACATCATCCGTATGCATAATTAGGATAAAAGGAACTTTGCAAAGCGATCCTAACTTCGGTATATATCCCAAAACACCAAGCTAACCACCGCATCGCAATTAACACTGAATCACACTATTTTTTAATGATAGAGTGAATGAAGGACACTCCATTCCCCAGTCGCGAAGCAAAAGATAATCGCCTCCAGTTACTAGCTTTCATTGCTGCAAGATTACCGAAGTGAAACCTTCGCAGCTCAAGATACCAACATGTCACTCCGCCCTCCATGCAAAAAAAAGAAAGAAAGAAAGAAAAAAAGAAACCAGATTTCCCAAGCTCCCGAAATATATTGCAGGAACCCAATCACGGTGCCACGTCGTATCGACTGCCGGCGATGCGAATTTTAGCTGAAAAAGTAAAGAGGTTTCTGCAAGAAACCATTTTACAAAGGCTAGTGATGTCTAGAAAAGGGGTAAGGGACGATGCCCCTGAAGATCGCGGGAAGAGCGAGAGCGAGGAGCGTACCCGAAGAGGAATTTAGCGCCGAAAGGAGCGGTGGCGGCGGTGGCGGCGGCGAAGGAGGCGGCAGAGAAATGTCCATAGGAGTGCAGAGAATGGGCGGAATGGAAGGTTGGGTTCTTCCTCGCGAGCTCAAGGACTAGGGCTATTCCGCTCATCGTCCCCGGCGTCAATCTCGGTCAGCGCGACTAGCAGTGTTAGATCTCGATCTCGATCTCGATCTCGATTTCGATCTCTATTCCTATCTCTCTCTCTCTGTCTGATGGCTTTTGGGGGTGTGCCCTAGGATTAGGATTATCAGCAGAGAGCTAAAAGCGGAAGCTGAGAAAGTCCCGAGAAAATTTGCTTTCCCTTCCGCTTTCCTTCGGTGCTTTCTTTCCTATCATAGCTAGAAGAAGGCTTCCTCCTCCTCCTCCTCCTCCTCCCTTTTTGCTTTTTTTTTTTTTAATTACAATTATTTAAAGGGTTTATTTTGATAATTCATGCATAAAAACAAATTCACTACGATGATAGCCACGATGATCTTGCACCGGCTTTTTGCCCAAGACATTCATCATCCTAGATGCGATGCCACACACTTTTAAAAGGTGAAACGTTTAAACGTGTATATTTTGACATGATATGATAAAATACAATGAGATTATGACGTATAATCTTCTAAAAATATTTTCTTTTTTCAAGTTAAAAAATTCAATATTTTAATTTTAAGCATGTGTATTTTTCGATTCATAAATGGAATTCCATTAATTGATTATATATAGGAAATCAAATAAGTAAAAGTTAAGCAAACTAATTCTTAAATTTTTTTTTACTTGTCTCATAGGTCACCTTTTCCATTTAAGAAGGAAAAATGTAAAAAAAGAAAAGAAAAAGAAATCCTTTTTTTCACTCGAGCAAAAACATGTTTTTAAACATAATTTTGGGGAGGTGGGCCCAAAGATGGAAAGACGGGAGAAGCCCAACAAGAATTTTTTGTATGTCCGCTTGCTAAACTCGAAGACGAGACCAATGTGGCCATCGCGCCAATCAAAAGGCTTCCAACGTTTCAAACCCTTTTCTACGAGCTTGTGCCATGGCTGCTTCAGAAGAGTCAGAGACCCGCATCCTCAATGAGAACACGAGAAGGAGACGAACCAGGGCGATCACCTCTCCACAATGTATGGGATGAATGGGACGCCTGGAGAAGACGAGGCCCGCAAGATCCCCGACCGTATCGCCCGTCTGGTTCGACCCACCACACGCAACCGTCAGCGGAGGGTCAAGCTTCTCTCCGACTTCTGGTAAGATCTCGCCGCTCTCGTGCCCCGATACTGTTCTGATGCTTTAAAACGCCAAATAGCATGACCCTCGATTTTCTTTTTTATTGGATGAATGCCCTTTGTTTGACGCACGAGCTCAATCTCATCTGTGCGCGCGCTGATTGCCAATGAGAAAATGGTTCGGGTTATCCCAGATTGGGTTGGTAATCCATGCATGTGCGCCTGGAATTCTGCTGCTGCATCTCTTTTTTCATTTTTTTGATCCATAGGAGGGATGATTGATTATGACGAATTAATGGTGTTGATTGCAGTCCAATGAGTGAGCTGTCTTCTGGGTTTGCGTGTCGGTCGTGGCGTGCACGTGAAGCTGAGGCTTCGCAGGCTGAGTAGAGACGATCATTTCTATCCTTACGATGAAGTCCTCGACGCGATGCTTCACGAGCTCTGCCACAATGTGATGCCAACTTCTACAACCGCTTGGGTGGACTTAGGCAGGTCGTTCATTAGAAAAGTCTCAGTGACCTTTCTAGTCATCTCTATTCAGCTGGTGAGGATAGATGCACTATTTTTCGAAATGTAAATGGTGGTTTGGGCATTGCGCTGTCACGATGCCCTCACATATAGTCTAGTCTACTTTATATACATTGTGATGTCAACGACAGGAGTTGTAGGAGTTGATGGCCAAGGCAATAACTGGCATCGGCCAGGGTTTTGATCTTCCTGGGAGATGTCTTGGCGGTTTATCTAAAAAGCCACCTATTTCATCGTTATGGCAAACTGCTCTGGCTGCTGCAGAGAAGAAAGCAGTTTTGGGTTCTCTCCTACCATCTGGATAGAGGTGTCTTGGTGGTGATGGTACCATCATAGTAGTTAGTCCAGCACAAGCTGCTGCGATGGCTGCAGAGAGGAGACTGCAGGATGACATCTGGTGTGGTTCTCAATTTGAAGATGGCAGGGATACAGAAAGCAACCCTGGTATTCTGCGAAATATTGACAATGAGATCAAAACCCCTTCAAAATCGAGGCATGATAATGCAGGAATTCAAGCTTCGGATTTAATCTCTTGGAAAAGAATTTGTGAATTGAATGAAGCTTCAGCTTAACATTCGTCCAGCAGTGATGGGGATCAGAATCACGTGGATTTAAAAGAGAATGATGGGACATGTGAGGCAGCAGATGATCTCAGCTGTGCAGATCAGAGAAGAAAATTTGAATCAGAGAATGTATTTGATTCTAAATTTAAATGTCAATTGGGCAATGCTTCATCTGGCATGCCATCCAATTTGACTTCTCAACCCGGGCTTAAGGGCACCACTAAATATCCTTCAACTGAGCTCCTTATGTGGGCATGTGGAATATGCACCTTGTTAAATCCTGAAAGTACTATGATTTGTAAATGAATACCAATGGTTGATCGATTAGATAAACGGTCCCATGTTGTTTTGATACTTTCAGCGTTTTCACTTCTGCATTTTTTCTTGTCCTAAGCTTTTCTTGTTTGTTAGAGTGATCAATTTCAATTTATTTTCTTCCTTCCGGTTGAAGGTTGCATGTGCAGTTGCACTTCTCTTTTCCTTGTCCATCTTTTGGTATTAGTACTGAACCTGCAACTGAGCTACTCATAGTTGCTAAATGTGTTAAAGAGTGCTGCTTTACAAGCTGGTTTCCTTGCTGGGTTAACTTGAAGATTTGGCTACACGTGAAAATGTGAATTGGGTGTGAATCTACAAAGTGAATCAAAGCTCCATAACTTTTCGCACTGTGACGTGAATTTTTATAACTATTATACATTATGCTGTCAATAAAGGTTCTTTGAGGTGTGACTAGCATTGCTTCATTTTCATCAGATCAACCAGATTTATGGGCAAGCTCTCCCTTTTGCTGCATTCCTTCTATAACTCTTGTATAACAAGTGCATATGGCTTTAGTCGTCATGGTGTCATGCAGCCACTTGCTCCAATCTGTAAGCTTTGTGGCTCAGAAAGTTTCAAGGATGAGGACTCTAAATTCAAGTCCTGGCCCCATAATTCTGCATGTTGGATAACAGTGTCAAGTTAGAGAAATGTTCAGCTTGTGAGCAGTGGAGATATTCACACGGGTCTCTAGTGTCAGCAAGAGCACCGTGTTGGGGTGATTGAGAGTTTGTCGTGTTGATGGTAATTCCAGTTCCTACTTTCTCTGCTAGATAATTTTTGTACACCCTTCTGTCTGTTTTCCCTGGAATTTGGGTATATATAAATTTTAGGAGGGTGATTTGGTGCCTGCTGTTGCTGAGTTAAAAGGGAAGCCGATCTTAATGATGTGACCTCTAATGAGAGATGTAACAACCAAGTCAATACAGTTTTATTTACAGCCTGAGTAATCTGAGCTGACTTGTTTCCTATTGGAAAACTGTAAGACCAAAATAGGCAGAGTATTAGAAGCATTATTCGGTATGCAAATAGTGGTGCGTAAAATGATCTAGAAAAATGAATAGAGCTAATATTGAATGAGAATAACGACTCTTGAAGTTAGTGGTGGGTAAAAGGATCTAAAAAATTAAATAAAGCTACTCATAATTGCTATATGTGTTAGAGAGTGTTGCTTTACAAGCTGGTTTCCTTGCTGGGTTAACTTGACGATTTGGCTACATGTGAAAATGTGAATTGGGTGTGAATCTAAAAAGTGAATTTAAGCTCTATAACTCTTTGCACTGTGACGTGTATTTTTACAACTTTTCTACATTATGCAGTCGATAAAGTTTATTTGAGGTGTGACTAGCATTGCTTCATTTTCATCACATCAACCAGATTCACCGGGCAAGCTCTCTTTTGCTGCATTCCTTCTATAACTCTTGTATAAAAAAAGTGCATTTGGCTTTATTTGTCATGGTGTCATGCAGCCACTTGCTTCAATCTGTTAGCTTTGTGGTTCAGAAAGGTTCAAGTATGAGGGCTCCAAATTCAATTCCTGGTCCTGTAAATTTTGCACGTTGGATAACAATGTCGAGTTAAGAGAGATGTTCAGCTTGTGAGCAGTGGAGTTATTCACACGGGCCTCCAGGGTCCGCAAGAGCACCATGTTGGGGTGATTGAGAGTTTTGTCATGTTGATGGTAATTCCAGTCACTACTTTCTACTGCTAGATAATTTTTGTACACTCTCCTGTCTGTTTTCCCCAGAATTTGGGTATATTTAGATTATACGAGGGCGATTTGGTGCCTACTCTTGATTAATCTGAACTCACTTATTTCCAAAATAGGCAGAGCATTAGAAGCGTTATTCAGAATTTTAAATTAGTGGAGGGTAAAAGGATCTAGAAAAAATAAATAAAGCTAATATTGAATGAGAATAACGGCTCTTGATATTTACATAGCATATACATACATTTGGAATGTGGTTGTCTTTCTTCCAAGGGTAATTTCAGTAAAAATCACAAATTGATACCTTGATGACTCATTTTTTACTATAAAATTTTTTTCGTCTCACAAAAAATCCCAAACTCATATCCTTTACACATTTATTTCAAACTAATTTTCATTTTACAAAAAATCTAAAACCGATACCTTCTGACACATGTATGCCAAATCTACCTCCCATTAGCAATTTGGGATAGAGCATGATTGGTAGATTTGGATTAGGAGTATCGGTTTAAGATTTTTTGTGAGACGAAAATTAGTTTGGGAGAAATGTGTCATGAGGGTACAAGTATAATCTTTTTATTTTGTGAGACAAAACTAGTTTGATGTAAATTTGTTATGGGATACTAGTCTAGGATTTTTAATGGTTTTAACCCTTCTTCCAAATATTAAAGCTTTATCCATTTATCTGAGATTTTTAGATTGCCAATTGTTAGTAAGTTGACAAGGTTGGCGTCCTTTCAGCTTATGCATAAGAATAAGAGGTACCACTTTATTATAGAATTAGACTCGAAAGCAGAGAGGTGTAGCATTCCTTGTCAATATAGTTGCAAGGTGAAATTTATGAGATTAAAAATATCCACATTGATCATGGCTTCTGCAAAGGATCATTGTGATAATCTTGAGGCGGTCCATTGTTGAAGATCAGCAATTTTTTCCATGCTGGTGTGCAAAATAAGGAATCAGTTACTTTGAAAGAGGGAAAAGGATAGTAATTTGAGAGTCTGAAACATCCAAATTTATTTCTTGCACAGAAACTCTGGTAAACAAGGCATGTCAAGTTTGGTTTTGCTGAAAACCCTGTCACTAACTGTTACAGATGGCATGATTTCTGCCTGACGGCCGTATGTTGCTGCTTCAGCAGCTTTTATCTTTGTTCTTTAGATGGACTGATGCTGCTTCAGCACCTTGAAGAAGCATGTCTTGCTCACTGATTGAGCCAGGCCACAAAAGAAGACATTGACAATTATTGTCTCTTACAATACTAGAAGTATGGACTTTAGAAGAATAATTTGAGATGGGACTGGCTTATTAAAAAGAGGCTGCAAGTGAAAAGTGTGTGAAACTAATTTCCACAGAAAGATGACGAGTTTTCACTGGCCATTAAATAGAGCATCTTGCACTGTGTTAGGAACTAATGAAACATCACCGTGCCTGTCAACGTTATTTATTAGGTACTTTTTTAAACTTGAGCAATCCCAATGCTTTTTGGACTCACTATATCGACGTTGTTGCAGCTGTGTATCTCATAATTTGATGGTGGTCTCAGCGACAACCATAGTCTACTCAAGCATAGTCAATGCAGATAATGTACATACAAAGTATCACTGAGGACAATGGATCCTAATGTTGAGGCTCGTGCAGAAGCTACCAATCAAGACAGGGTTCTTGGCTTGAAGGATCTAGCAAATTTACTGGCAGAGAGTGACTTCAGAGTTCAGATCTCACATTAACATAAGGCCCACAATTAGAGAAAAAAGCATTAGTTTTGAGAGGTCATCATCTCATGAAGATGCACAAAAAGCATTTGCAAATTGTGAGTGTGCCCTGCACGTCGCTGCATTACATGGCTCATGGCTGGTTGATAGTTCTTCATCGCTTCTGTATTGCTGGGCTTTTTGTTCAATTGAAAATCTGATGATAAGGTCAAAAACTCAATTTGACTAGCCATACCGTTGAAGGTGGGGACGATGACGAATGGCCAGCAATGGTCCAAAGAGAGATTCCTATTTATTTTGCGCATTAAATGCAACCGATGATGGGTCATCGGAAACGCCAGTATCATGAGCTGCCCCTCTCTTCTGCTTTTAAATTTTGGGCCTCTCCGCTTACTCTCTCCCATTCTTCTGGAGAATATTTTTCCTCGACAATTATTTCTTATCATTCTTGTGAAATTCACGTGACCAATCACGGTGGATGATCCGTTCTAATCAAGGATGGGGTCTAACACTAGACAAATACTTTCCCTCTTGCACAAACATTTCGGCTTTCCTTTTTCCTTTTTCTTTTTTTGGGCGGTTTGTTTATCATTATTAGATTTACGTAGTTTATATGCGGGATTTCCACAATTTGGTCATCCTCTTTTTATCATTTTGGATTTCAAATCGTATTATCTGGGGATTTCTATCATCTGCCATCAAGAATTTGATCTAGGGTGACCGTCTTGCAACTGTCGGGCCTTGGTGAAGAGTTGAATATGTGAACTTGAAATGGACGCATGCGGTTGGACTATTGATGATCCAACGATCGAAGGCGTTGGAGACTAATCCCCGAGGGACTGTAGAAGTAAGTATTCACGTCCTTGTAAGAGTTTTGTTTCCTGACCGAAAATTTGTGACGTAGTCGGGATCTCTTCATGTATTTTGATGTTTTCGTTTGGTATCTATTCTAAGTTTCTGCAGACTTCTCTGTATGTCCGAACTGGATTGTGACTGCTTCCGCCATTATTTTGTTTTCAACGAAACGGGAATCGAAAAACTAGGTTGTCCTTGTTTTCCCCGGCTAAAGACACTTGCCCTCTGATGCTACGCGAAGTGCACTTCTCTTTTCATCCCATTTTCAAATTTGTTCTTCTCACTTTCTTTCTTTTTCTACCTGGTGTTGTATTGATCTGTGCCCTGCGAATGAAGTTGAATTTTGAAAGGGCACCATTCATTTGGACCATTTTGCGCTCACAGCTTGGTTGAGAAGTGGATCAAGACAACTCGGTTGGCAAAAGGACACTAAATATGTCAAAAGTTTTGTATTGTACCTACTTTGATAATAAAAGTTTTTGACAGTTCACTTAAGTGCCAAATTAGTAATTATTTCAGTACCTTTGAAGTAAAATTTCGGCCAAAAACTTTATATTGTTATTTTAGTTAAATTAATGATTTTTTTTTGTCAGTCATACTCTATGTCCCACTCTATTTCTATTCAAGCGCTTAGACTTTTGCTCTGCCTCCATGCAGGATGTGAGACTTGAAACCTACTTCTGAAACTAAATCGTATCCATCCCAACTTTTTGAGAATGTGACGATTTGAATCTCCCACTTCTCTTTTCTCATGTGAGAAGGGTGACTATTGGAGCAAATTTCAGTAGTTAAAAAAAATGATTTGAGTTGGCATATTTTCTAAAACGTGCAAAACAGTGGTGCTTAGTCCAACGTGGCTGGATAGGGCATAAATGACCTCATACCATCTCCATGTCTAGATAAATGTCGCACACAATGAATTAAATTGGGCTTTAATTGTGTTCAACACTCGCTCACCGTCGCTCACTCTCTGTCGCTTGCCGTCTTTGTCGCTCTCACTTAGCCAGCTTCATCGTCCGAGTCGCTCAATTGGAGGGAAAAATTAGATCTTGAAGGGAATAATTAGGTCTAAGAGGGAAAAATTAGTATTCTTGTGCAGCCATGGAGAAGACAATGCTTAAGATGGAATCATTTTACACTGAAGTTGGCATGACGGGGACCTCAATTTGTTTTACCAATTTGGTGCTTAATTTGTTGCTTTTTATCCACTAAACGACAATCATTCACTAATTTTATTATTGTTAGATTTATATAGTCTATAAGCGGGATTTTCATAACTTTCTCGTCCTCTTTTTCACATTCTAGATTTCTTACCTTATTATTGGATTTCTATCATCCTCCGAGTATTGGATCTAGGGTGACCGGCTTGCAACTATCGAGCCTGGGTGTAGAGTTGAATGTGTGTAGTTTAAATGGACGGATGCGATTGGACTACTGATGATCCAACGGTCGAGGGCGTTGGGGAACTAATCCCCGTGGGACTGTGGAAGTAGATATTCATGTCCTTGTTAGAGTTTCATGCTTTCCTTTTTTTTTTAAATAAATTCTATTGTTATTTTTTCCAATTTTTTATCTTCTATTTTTTCAAACCCTCGATGCTCGGGCGAGGCTTGACCTCATGAGGGCTTGGCTAGCAAGACTTTGGCGAGGTCCAACCTCTCTAAATCTAGTAAGGTTGTGCTTGGCCTAGTCTATGAAGGTGTAACTCTTGCTAGATTCGGCAAGAGTGAAAATAAAATAGAAAAGAGAAAATAATATTAAAAACAATAAAAAAATTGATACAATTTTTATGAAATTATAAAATTTGTTCGTGTCAGAGTCGGTAGCACTATTATGATAGCTAGCATTTATATTAGTGATTTTGGCTCAAAATTGACCAGATAGACTGAATTAATAAATTGTTAAAATGTTTAAGGTTAAATTGTTCAAATTAAAAGCTTTAAGACAAAAGCAAAATAGAAGGATGGTAGGATACTATTAATGCATCAATCCCTTTTTATCGTCAGATGATGGACCGTCTCATTTAAAAATGAAGCAGTCCTTCCATTTTCTCTTCTTTGGAGAGATTGGCTCATAGTAGGATGGTCCACTCAACCTTAGGATAGTAACATCGTAACCCCTCCAACTCTCTATTTGAATTCTCTCCTCCTATGAAGTAAGCATCGTACGCGATTCACCCACCAAAGATGCTTCCAGTATTTATACAATATCTCATTCGCAGACGTTTGCATCACATTGGCGGCAAATCTGAGAGTATCTTTTTACCATCATCGGCACAAAGATGCTAACTCGCTAAGCAACAATTGCAACCTTCATAGGATTGCCGTCTCAGAAGCACCTTTTAGCCTTCCAAAAGAGTATAAATTTAGCTATTCATGAGCATAGCCTTTCCAGAAAGGCATCTTGGTCATTTTCCTACACTTTCCACTAAATGGAAAAACAAGTTTTTGCCTTTCCAATCATTGTCTCCTTCTGCATCTTCATCTTCATTTTACGAAAACTATGTCACAAATCTGATGTGAAAGGCCTTCCCAAGCTTCCTCCCGGTCCGAGGAAGCTCCCTCTCATAGGAAACTTGCACCAGCTTCTCGGGTCACCGCCTCATCGTGCGTTGCGGGACTTGGCCAAGAAATACGGTCCCTTGATGCATTTGCAGCTGGGCGAAGTTCCTCACGTGGTTGTTTCTTCGGCTGAGATGGCCAAAGAGGTGATGAAGACCCACGACCTTACATTTGCAACTAGGCCTCCGCTTCTTTCTACCGAAGTGATGTCGTATGGATCCACCGACATTGCATTCGCGCCTTACGGTGAATACTGGAGGCAACTTAGAAAAATCTGCACCTTGGAGCTCTTGAGTGCCAAGAGGGTCCAGTCTTTTAGGCATATAAGGGAAGAAGAGATTTTGAATCTCGTCAAATGGGTCGCTTATAATGCGGGGACTCCAATCAATCTTACTCAGAAACTATTCTCGACTAACTACGGGGCTACTTCGATTGCAGCTTTCGGGAAGAAATTCAAAGAGCAGGAGGAGTTCATCTCAGTAGTCACCGAATCAGTTAAATTGGCGGCTGGCTTTGAGGTTGGGGACGTGTTTCCCTCGTCGAAGTGGCTTCATGTGATTAGTGGGATGAAGCCACGATTGGAAAAGTTGCATCAGCGAGCAGACCGTATTATGAACAACGTCATCAGAGAAAAAAGAGAAGAGAGGGCTAAGAGAAGAGATGATGAAACGAGACATGATGATTTGATCGATGTTCTCTTGAGGTTTGCCGATCCTGGCGGTCCTGAATTTTCCTTGACCACTGACAACATCAAAGCAGTAATACTGGTAACGAAGTTTTTCTGTTTTCATCATGCTCAATTTCCTCAGAAAAATGAACTGCAGCTTTGGGTTTTCAAATCAGTTGGATTTTGACTTCAGAACAGAGTCAAGTCCGACGTGGGTGGACTTTCACTTGTGGACATGATACTGGTGCGAGAAGAAGTCTATCGAGAAAGCACAGCCCAAATTAATTAGCATGAACCTCGAGACGATTGAATATAATTTTGATTTTGATGCTTGAACATGCTATCGAATAGTTCGAGGCAATATTTTCTTTGTCGATCTGAGGATTAGAATTCGAGTTATTCTAACGAAGAATGGAACGCGAAATGTGCATGCAGGACATTTTTGCCGCCGGGAGCGAGACTTCAGCCACGCAGGTGGATTGGGCATTGGCCGAGTTGATGAAGAACCCAAGAATTCTCAAAAAGGCGCAGGCCGAGGTGAGAGAGGTCTTCGACAGGAGAGGCAAAGCAAACGAGACGGGGTTGCCCGAACTAGAGTACCTGAAGCTGGTAATAAAAGAGTGCCTGAGGATGCACCCTTCTGTTCCCTTGCTGCTCCCGAGGGAATGCGGAGAGAGGTGCGAGATAAACGGGTACGAGATCCCGGTCAAGACTAAAGTGGTCGTGAATGCGTGGGCAATCGGCAGAGACCCGATGTACTGGGACGACCCCGAGGCCTTCTACCCGGAGAGGTTCAAGGACAGCCCTGTCGATTACAAAGGGAATAGCTTCGAGTACATCCCGTTCGGTGCAGGGAGGAGGATGTGTCCAGGGATGAACTTCGGGATTGCGAACGTGGAGCTTCCACTCGCGATGTTGCTATACCACTTCGACTGGGAGCTCCCTGAGGGAATGAAGAGGAAAGAGCTGGAGATGAGCGAGTCGCTGGGGGCTACACAGAGAAGGAAGCGGGATCTGTATCTGGTTCCCAAACCCTATCAGCCTACCTTCACCGGTTGAGACCTACTTCAGTAGTTATTACTAGGACTGTTGAGGTTGCAGACGTTGGTCAACAATAACGTTGGGGAAGAAACATAAAAGAATCCAATTATACGGTTGTGAGGAGGAAGGGGAGGCTCATCTACTAAAGAATGCCTCTTGCTCCTTGTCTTATTTAGCTCCTCATACGAGGATTATTAAGGTTACAGTTGTATGTCATTCATTAGCCGAGCACTTCTGAATGAGTGATGCCACTGCTTGTCTTTCACATAAAATACTATGATTGGGTTGAAGTTCTCATGTAACATGAGATTGCTATGCTGTCAAGGCCACACTTTCAGGGATTTTACATAAAATATTGAGTTCTGAATGTCTAACCAAATATGTGGCGTTTGCAAAATCATGTCAAATCACTACCTTTCAAAATCATATCAAATCAATTCCAAAACTAGACCCCCTCCAAAGTCCGTCCTCTGTTTAATTTTTTGGCCCTCTTTAGCATTTAGTATTTGTTACATTGTTATAAAGAATCTAACGGGATATTTCTATGATGTGGAAGGACCTAAGATTTGAAGCAAACTTGAAATATTAGATATTTTATCTCCAGGATTAAAAGGTTAAGATAAAATTGAAAATTACTAAAAAGAATTTATTTTGTCATTCGGCCTACAATTTCGCATGAATAAGTTCGGCACGGATATTTGTTATTTTTCTTTGGCAAAAAATGTGATGGTATTTGGCTAGCTGAAACTCAAAGCCAATGATCCCATTTAATTTTTCCTGCAGACTAAACAATGAAACAAGAAAAGGCTGAATAATTTACAATGCCTAGACTTATCGCCAGTATAAATACAATCTCACAAGTAAGAAAATCTTGAAATGGAAATAATTTTTTTTTTAAAGCACAAGTTATAGAAAGAGTTCGGTTTGACTAATTCCTAAAGATAGATATAGATCATCCGTCCTCTCACATAGAATAAGATTCCATATACAGGATGAGGCCTTGGCCGTAGAGTTACTCTCACTGAGAAATCATGCTCTAATTCAAATCATTTACACCTAACACTTGACCACTTAACGGATCTCTTGATGATTCAAAATAAAAGTACTAGTATGTTCGAGTATCTTAGTTCAAACTATGTTTGGGAAATAATACTTTTACGACGGCAATATGCCAACACAATAATCTGTCACATCTAACTATACAAATATGGGGAAATGACACGATCATCCATTTATTTGAAAGATGCAGCCTCATGTAACCCAATACGAACCAGGTTCTTAGAATATATACTTATTGGATAAAATGGCAAGCTAGTTAAAAGGAACAAAATTATAAAGTCCTTGAAATAGAACTTATACATTCCACCAGCTGACTAAAAAACTCAAATAACCAAACTATATCTCTTGTGATTAACAAAACTAAACTCGACAAAAATAATTGTATATCATATACACAACTATCTCAAACTATACCAAAAATCAAAGTCCGAAAAAGTTCCATGATGAAAACGTTCTCGTCCTTCTCGTTCAGTAGCTGTAAAATTTGAAAAAGATTGAAAATGAATGGTACGAGGAGATTAACAATCAATGAGAAGTAAAATTCTCTACTAAACAAATTGAGATCCATGGTGCATAGTATTAATCATTTCAAAACAAAACACACAATCCCAGGCCCAATATATCACATGCCTTAAAAGACCGAAGATATATTCATATAGTTTCACATCAATTCATATATGAGTGAAATATCTATTGAACAATAATAAAGAGAAGAACAATGCAAGTGCCATAACATTTGTACTATACTCAGTTGATGCTATAACCTTTTTTTTGCTCACTTAAGTGCTACATTTGAGTAAAATTGATCATTTTAATGTCATTTCTGACAAATTATTTTATGCAGATTTTTTATAATTTTTTTATTTTTTGTTGTTGTTATTTTCCTTTTTTTAGGGCTGGTGAGGGCTTCCTCACCCTTGGTCACAAAGGCCCTAGGTGAGGCCGTCATGGCCTCGTTAGCCGTGGGCAAGGCTATGAGGTGGCCTTGCCCATGACCACCCATAGTTGGTGAGGGCCTTTGTGGCTGCACCTAGATTTGGCGAGGGCCTTTGTGGCCGACGAGGGTTATTGATGACCCTTGTGGCCCTAAGAAAAAGGGAAAAAATGAAAACTCAAAAAATAATAATTAAAAATAATTAAAATATTTAAAAATATAAAAAAAATGTCTACATCAACACCAATAAAGCCACATGGGACAATTGGTATCCACATAAGATTTTTCAGTGAGACAAATCGTAAGTGGCACTTAAGTGATCGAGTTTTAAAATTTGTAGTACTCAAGTGAATAAAAAAAAAGTTATGGCTTTTAAATGAGTGCCATATGAAAGTTATAGCACTCTTGTTATTTTTAAATTAAAAATCATGATAATATCAACAATCCCATTTGCTCACTAAGCTAATGTTCATTGTCAAAACTATGGCTATCCTTAATTCCCCATGATATGACCTACTTAGATTTTCCTATTGAAGTAGGTCTCCCCTATACCAGTTAGGGGTGTGCAACCAAATTGAATTTTCCCAGATCAAACTATCCCAAAAATAGGTTCGGGAATTGGTTCGCATTGGAATGGGTTCCAAATTTTTGAAACCGGTCTAGAAAGAGATTCCAAGTAAAAACCCACCAGGGAATTAGACCAGACCGTTCTATTTTAGAACTAGTTTTATTAGCTAAAAAGCTAAAATCCTAATTTCTTTTTTCCCTAAATTCTAACTCCAATATTCCTTCGTCCTTTGTCCTTCCTTAGAACTCCTCGCTTGTTTTACACTTTTACTAATTTTTATGAATGACTAGGGAACGGAGTTTTATAATTTATGTTTTATGTTACATGTTTGAACCTATTATCATTTATAATTGTACATGACTACGTATTTATTTTATGGATTATTTATTTTTGGGGATTAGGATTTTTATTGTTCATCTTTTACTTTGAATTGTTTTATTACTTATAGCCTCATATGATTTTGTTGTAAGAAAGTAACTAAAAAAAGGAACAAAAAAATAAAACAGGTTCTCAAGTAGACCATGGAACCGGATTGAAAAAATGGGGAAGACTCCAAAACCAGTTTAGGGTAAACATGGTAGGTTTCGAGGTCCAAAATTGAGAATTGGTTATAATATGATAGGTTATAAGTTCTAACTTTAAAACCTACCCACTTGAAACCGATTACACCTAATACCAACCGATGGCTTAACCCAAAAAGGATGTCTTGAGATGGTGTGCAAACTCACAACCCCACAATAGGTTTAGATCCTAGTGGCAATGAAATAATAAAAAAAAAAAGCGTTTAATAATTAAGGTTACAACCAATACATATAACCTTTCATAATTCATTGGGGATAATTACAAAAAAATTCCTAAACTTATTGCGATTGTGCCAATTTAGTTCTAAACCTTTTGTATTTACGATAATTTAATTCATTTGCCCAATTTTGGTTGGCTAGTGCTTACATGGACGTTGGCTGATGCTGATGTGGATACTTTTTAATAATATATTTTTTTTATTTTGATTTTGATTTTTTTTCCTTCTTCTTCCTCCAGCCAATCGATGCTAGTGACTGGCTAAAGGGGAGGGCCGGCAAGGCTTGGCTCTGTTAGCTAATGGCGAGGCTCGCCCTTGGCAAGGTTTAGCCTCGCCATGACTAGGTGAGGTCGAGTTTCACTAGACGATGAAGGCTGGGCTAGGCCCCACCAAATTTGGATAGGCTTGACCTTGCCTAGTTGCCAACTCTTAGCTTTGTCTATAAGAGAGAATGGAAATAATCTCATTCTAATAGCATCATCTGTGACTCCATTACATTTAATGGTATCACAGATTTCAAGAAAAGCATCAACGTGAGCGTTTAAATCATTGCTTGGTAGTCCACTAAGTTGCATTGATTGTTGAAGCATCTAAATGAGTGAAGGCTTGATTTCAAAGTTGTTTGCTTGAAAGGCAAGCCTCCTAATGCTTGATGTGGTGCCCTGAACTGTTGGCGTAGCATAATCTCTCACAAGTCAATGGATTTTCATTCTCACCATCTTCTACCATCTTCTTAGTGTGATTTCTCTATTCTCTTAGTTGCCTTTAAATGTACATTTGATTTCTAAATCAAACTCAGCAAGTTTCCCTTGCTAGCTACATGTCATGCACCGATGTACGCTATAAAAAAATAAAGAAATAAAATGAAAGTTAAATTGAACTTAGAATTATCCGGTATCAATATTAATTAGTATTAAACAAACAATCCATGACAACAACGCCAAAAACTTGTTCGCAAAATTTTAAACGCAAGTGAACGTGTCGGATAAGTAATGTAATGATAAGAAAAGATATCATCCCATGGAGATTGATGATTAACAAACCAATTAAACACCAAGAATAGATTAATTCTAAAATTTATCTAATGGATCAAAATAGAATTGAGAATAAATTAAAATTGACAACTTTAAAAGTAAAATTTCTTAACTAAATGTAGAGAATCAATCAAATAAATATGATAAAGCATCTGATTTCACTATAACCACTAGATATGAATTTCAAATTATTATGCATACAAAAATGATATCAAACATATGATAACGGAATTTCTTGATCTATTTACTATCCTATCTCTAGGTATAGTAAACCTACTTAATTTATCAATCCATTATATTTCTACGTGAACTAAAATAAACACAAGTATATTAAGATTTTTGAATTCTCGATTTACAATGAACCTTTTGGACCACCTTATCACCAAAAGCTACACAAATAATATGATATATCTCTATTCACATTTAATTCATGGTTATATATTTTAAGGATTAATTGCATATTATCACCTCTCGATCTCAAACATGGGCATTAGATCATTCAAGTGGTGGCCAGTTACTTAAAAGCATTAAGCATAATAATATATAATTTGCATGGATGAAATCACCCGCAAAACATAAAAATCACAAAATTCATATTATCATGATCAAGCTACATCACAGCCTTTACAAAAGAAAATTTGAACATAATAAAAGAAAAAATGAAAATATAAATTAAGCCAAACATCTTGAATCAAAGATAATAATTATGTCATTACTTTGCCTTTCCTTCAAAATACTTAAAAAACTCCTAAAATAATGAAAAACAATCTAACAATAAAAAGCGCTATCCTCTAAGCTCTCAATATTTTCCTATTTATAGAATTTAACGAAGACTCTTATCTTGAGGCAATTTGCTTATTTTTTGCGAAAAATTAGAGAATAAATTAAGAATCCCTATCCACAATCCTTGATTTGACATCCACAATCCTGATCCATATCTACAATTCTTGATTTGATATCCACCTTCAATGCTTTTTGATTTGAATTCTTGAGTCACGGAATTTTCCTTTCCTCCTTTTTGCCCGTTTTTCCTTAATTTTTTCATTTCTCATTATTCTGCACAAACAAGGAAGATTTGGATAAGTAGATGAAAATCCAATTTTTTTTTTTTTATAAATATTGCATTATAAAGTATCATAATTGTTGCCTAAAATAGGTAAATAACTCTATTATTGTAGAGTTATCAATCACTAATCAAGTTCCCGATCCTAGACCAACCGGTTTGGTCCTTGATTCTAAATTTTTGGGAACCGGTCCTCCCATTCTCGTTTCCAATTCCACTTTGGAACCAAACCGGGTTGCAAATTGATCATCCCTAAATTAGAATGTTTAGGATCATAGGATACTGTCAATGCATTAATTCCCTATTTTCGTTAGATGATGAAGTGTCTCATTTAAAAATTCAAAGCAGTTGTTCTTCCATTTTCTCTTCGACTGGCTCATTGTAAGATGGTCCACTCTATCTTTGGATAGTAACATCGTGTCCCCTCCAACTCTTTGTTTGAATTCTCTCCTCCTATGTAGGAAGCATCCTACGTAATTCACCCACCAAAATTGCTTCCAATATTTATACAATATCTCATTCGGCAGATGTTTGCATCATATTGGCGGCAAATCTGAGATAATTTTATTACCGTCATCGGCACAAAGATGCCAACTCGCTAAGCAACAGTTGCAACCTTTATAGGATTGCCGTCTCAGAAGCAGCTTTTAGCCATCCAAAAGAGTATAAATTTAGCTATTCATGAGCAGTCTTTCCAGAAAGGCATCTTGGTCATATTCCTACACTTTCCACCAAATGGAAAAACAAGTTTTTGCCTTTCCAATCATAGTCTATTTCTGCATCTTCATCTTCATTTTACGAAAACTATGTCACAAATCTGATGTGAAAGGCCTTCCCAAGCTTCCTCTCGGTCCGAGGAAGCTCCCTCTCATAGGAAACTTGCACCAGCTTCTTGGGTCACCGTCTCATCGTGCGTTGCGGGACTTGGCCAAGAAATACGGTCCCTTGATGCATTTGCAGCTGGGGGCAGTTCCTCACGTGGTTGTTTCTTCGGCCAAGATGACCTAAGATGGCCAAAGAGGTCATGAAGACCCACGACCTTACATTTGCAACTAGGCCTTCGCTTCTTTCTACCGAAGTAATGTCGTATGGATCCACCGACATTGCATTCGCGCCTTACGGTGAATACTGGAGGCAACTTTGAAAAGTCTGCACTTTGGAGTTCTTGAGTGCCAAGAGGGTCCAGTCTTTTAGGCATATAAGGGAAGAAGAGATTTTGAATCTCGTCAAATGGGTTGCTCCTAATGCGGGGTCTCCAATCGATCTTACTTAGAAACTATTCTTCGTCCAACTACGGAGCTACATAGATTTCATTGATAATGTTTTAGATGGGCTACATCCAAATATAAAATATCCAAGAGACTCGATGGGGGATATTGGACCCAGTTGTCCGGTAAAATATTGTTTCTCTGGGCTTTCACAACCCAGTCAGCTGCTCCGTTTGCATCTCTTCGGCAATGAGTAATTTTGATGGGCCGAATTTTGGCTAAAAGGTCATGGGCTTCACGAAGCAAGGGCCTGATTTCCCAGTTGGTTTGATTTGCGATGGTGCTCTCCCAACTCTGATCTGTGCGCGCCCTTTGCTGATCTGTGAGCTTGCTTATCACCTCCACTAACTCAAATTAATAAGCTTGGAGTTACAGTTCATATCTTCATTTTCTGCATTTTTTTTTTCTGCTCCAGCCATCTTAGGGTTTCGACCACAGCTACGGCTTCCACTTGGATGGCTGATTCTGCTCTTATCGACCGGGCAAACCCAGCGATCAGCGTCCCCACATGGTTCCTGCACACTCCGGCGACTGCGGCTTCTCCGGTGTTGCTGATAAATGAGCCATCGATGTTCCACTTGAAGACATCTCGAGCTGGGGGATCCCAATGAGCAGGTGAGTCTGGTTTTTGGGCTTTTCCTTTAGTTTTCTGGGGGATGCATTTACTAATGGTTCGGGGTTTGTCGAGGGCTGATTCCAGGAGATTCGTCGGGTTGGGACGCTGATTTTGGAAGGTGAAATTATTTCTTCCTTGCCATATTTGCCAAATCAACTGGGTAAGTAGCTCGAATGGGATCGTTAGGTGTTGAAAGTCTAGGATCCACTCCTCTATACGGCTGATGTTGTGTTGATTTATGTAGATCCAAACTTGGGGGTGTTCCCATATCATTTTCATCCATGAGTAGCAAAGGAACAGGTGTTCGCTTGTTTTCGAGAAGCTTTTGCATAGTGGGCAACAGTCATTCGAAATAATTTGTCTTCGCCGGAGGTTAGCTCTTGTTGCTAAAGCATTATGACATAGTTGCCATAGGAAATACTTGTATTTAGGTTGTGTGTTTGCCTACCATATGCGCCGCCATAGGGTTTTCGGTATTTGGAAGGAGGAGGATGCTTCATTCTGGTTTAAAGTATGTTGTATGGCTTGTTATCAATGGTATGCACTTTTAACAGTATAGGTGCCTGTTTTGGTCATTGTCCATATGATTTCATCCTCCTATCTTGTTCTGCTTAGGGGAATTGCTAGGATATCTTCCACTATATTTTGATCAAACAATTCTCGGATTCTGTTTTCCTTCCAAGCCATTTGGGCTTCATCCACCAATTCCGACACCACTCTAGGATCTCCCCTATTTGCTGGCCCTCCTATGACACCTTTAGGTAGTCACCAGTCCTCACGAATCTGCACCTTGTCACCATTGCCAATAATCCATCGAGAAGATGGTATAAGCGTATTCCTCCCAATTAATAAACTCCGCCATCCCCAAGATGGGTTCCTGCCACTTATTGCTTGTAAAAAGTTCCCATTTGGGTAGTATAGCCCTCCAAGGGCTAGGATTCAATCTTTCTATAAAAGATCAAATTATTTAGAGACTAGGCTAGCTTATGATTGGATGATAATGGGCACATGTCATTTTAAATGGCTAGGATGAACTCTTAATGAACGGTCATGATTAATCTTGGGATTAGTAGTTAATTAGGGGCATTTTAGTAATTCCCTATCTTCAAGGACAATTTTGTCATTTCATCCGGGGCAATTTATAATTTCGTTGAACTAAAGACATGGAAAGGTCGGCCATAGAGCTAGCCACTTCATGGTGCTTGCCGTTCGCCGGAGGTCCGTTAGAAAATGGCTAAACTGGCCACTTTTCTATCAAATAGACCCGTCAAATGGGTGGGTCGGGTCGGGTTTGGGTCGGGTCGAAAATGGTCCGACCCATATTGATCCATTTAACCCATTTTGACCCAAATTTATGTAATGTAAATATAGTGACCCATACCCGACTCGACTCGTATTGTTAAAAGCCATTATTATTGTAGAGAAACCCAAACTCATTCTAAGCTTTATGTTAAATGATCCACTCAACTCATATTTGACACATATTTAATTTTTACTTAACCCATATTTGATAATTATTTAACTTTCACTTGACCCATATTTAACTTTCACTTGACCCATATTTGACCAATTTAACTAAAAGTGGATCATAATATGGGTTTGTGACCCATTTTGACACCTCTATTGTCAAAGGCTGGTTGGACTAGTCAAACTTTTCCGAGCTGATTTTGATTGGTTTGATCGGTTCCTGACCAATTTTTTTGCAATTCAATCCTTGAGGGACCTAATTTTACAAAATTCTTGCTCAATTGGAAAATAAACAGGTCAATTGAGAAAAAAAAAAGTTCTAAATTCATTGAAATTAAACCAATCAAACCTTGTGAAAACATCTCAATTAATTTTAATTGGCTTAATCGCCTAAAAAATGTTGAAAATCATGTTTAAATTCAATGGGTGTACGAAATTGGACTTTCTAGCCAATTAGCGCAATTTGTGCAATTTCCATCCTAAAAGACCAAATTGATCAAAATTGATTCCAATTAATATAACCAGATATCAATGGGTTCGGTTACCTATACTCATGATGGCTTGATGCATCCAAATTGACACTAGAATAATGGTACGAACTTTATGTCAAAACTAAATTGAGGGTTAATAATGAAATTAAACCTCAAATTTTCAAATTAAATCTTAGTCTTGAATTAGTCAACTTGAATTGCATTAATTGAACCTGATTAGCTTGAATTTCCAAAGTTCAAGAATGCTAAATCCATCAAATTGGAAAGTTCCCAAGTGAATTTGCCAAAATTGATCTGGATTTAGATTCAATTTAAGAAAATGAATTCATTATGGGCTTAATTGAACAAATTATGAAGAATTGTTTGGAACCCCTAATTAGGACTAAAATTGGGGGTTTTCATTTTGACATGCCAAATTACAAAATTGAATGAGTGCATGCAAAATCACCTCTGGATCAAATGTCGTGGAGAAGACTAAGCTAAAAAAATGATTAGAATGAAAGTAATTTTTGGCTGATTTTGAATCTAATTTCGCAAATTAGGTTTTTTCGAGAAATTTTCGATGCCAAAATAAAAATGAGATGATTTATGAGTTTTCATTTTTTTCAATTTTTTTGTCAAATGTTTGACTAAAAGTCAATCAATTAATAACTACTCACTGAATAGTTGATTTTATGATCAAAACTTTGAAAATTTTGAAAAATTTTGTGGCCAAAGTGAAATTGGGAACAATTATGATTTTTTTGCGCCAAAAGTCAAATTTTGATCTGAGGTTGACTTTTGATCAAAGTCAACTCCAAAGTCAACTTTTGAATTTTGGGGTTTTTGTTAAAAGTGAATGGGAAATTACCTACAAATGAAGGACTAATGAAAAAGAAATGAAAAAAATGATATTTTTGTTCGAGAAACAGCCTTTGTCGCGATTGGGAACTCTAATATCAAGTTTTTGCCTTTAACGATGTATGGACTAAAAATTAGATATCAATAACCCTCTATCAAAGTCTTGTCAATCCGTTAGACGTCATAAAGAAAGTGGTGTTGACATGGCACTCTGTGTTGCTTCAAAGAAATAAAAACGACATTGTTCGGACCTTTTCTCATGCGTGCATTCCGGGACATTTCTACCGAAATTCTAGCCTTTCTCATGAGCTTATTATTTCAAGAGAAAAATTCATAAAAGACCTAAATTTTACTTACTGTAATACATTTATCAATTTTTTTTAAACTATATGAAACTATTCAATATTGTCCTTGAATTCAAATTAATGAAGGACAACATTGAAAATTTTCATATAATTTAAAGATTAAATTGTACGTTTACCAAATATTTTGTGACTAAATTAAAATTTTAGGGACTATATCATATGGTGTGCTAAAGTTCAGAGACCACAGTGAATAAATTAAAATTTCAGAAGGTCATATTACATATTAAATTAAAGATAAGATATCATTTATATCATTATCCCTTGTACTTAGACCGTCGCCGGCAAAAAATTGGAAAAGAAAAGAAGCTCAACTAGAAATTTGCCAGCACCATCCCGGCGTCCGAGCATCACCCAAACTCGAAAGCTAAACCATTGTGGGCATCGGCGCCAATAATTTGCTTCCCTCATTTCAAAACCCTTCACGCGAGGGCGAGGCTGCTTCAGGAAATAAGCAGTCTGTAAAAGTTAGGGCTTTTTCTCCTGAGATCGCAAGGAGAAGAAGATGAACCAGGGCGATCTCAACAAGGTATGGGAAATCAAGTCCCTGAAGAGGAAGCCTGCAGAAGACGAGGCCCGGAAGTTCCTCGAGCGGATCGCCCATCAGGTTCAACCCATCATGCGCAAGCGCCGCTGGAGGGTCAAGCTTCTCTCCGAGTTCTGGTGTGATCTTTGCTGCCCCTCTCCTTTTCGATTTCCATCCCCTAGGATGCCAAATGGCATGCCTTTGATTGACGAGCGACTGATTGCCGATTGAAAATTTGTGGTTGGGGTTGTCCGGGATTGGGATGGTAATCCTTTATGATGAATGAATGTGGTGTTGATTGCAGTCCAACAAATGCGCGTCTCCTGGGTTTGAATGTGGGTCGTGGTGTGCACGTGAAGTTGAGGCTTCGCAGGCCGAATAGAGACGATGATTTCTATCCTTACGATCAAGTCCTCGACACGATGCTTCACGAGCTCTGCCACAACGTGCACGGCCCTCATGATGCCAAATTCTACAAGCTCTGGGATGAACTCAGAAAGGTCGGTCTCATCAGAAAAGTCTCAGCGTCCTTTCTAGTCATCTCCATTCAGGTCTTTAGGATAGATGTACCATATTTTGAAATGTACTTAGTGGTTTGGGCATTGTCACAGCACAATGCCCTCACTCATATTCCAGTCTACTTGATATACATTGCGATGCCAATCACAGGAGTGCGAGGAGTTGATGGCCAAGGGAGTAACCGGCACCGGCCAGGGTTTTGATCTTCCAGGGAAGCGTCTTGGTGGTTTCTCTAAACAGCCACCTATTTCATCACTGCGGCAAACTGCTCTGGCTGCTGCAGAGAGGAGAGCAGTCTTGGGCTCACTACTACCATCTGGACCGAGGCGTCTTGGCGGTGATAGTAGCATCATGGTACTTAGTCCAGCACAAGCTGCTGCGATGGCTGCAGAAAGGAGATTGCAGGATGACATCTGGTGTGGTTCTCAATCTGAAGATGGTGGGGATAGAGAAGGTAACCCTGATATTCTGCGAAATACTGAGAACGAAACCCAAATACCTGGAAAATCCAGGCATGATAATGCAGGAAGCCAAGCTTCAGATGTAATCTCTCGGAAAAGATTTCGTGATTTATATGAAGCTTCAGCTTCACAATCATCCAGCAGTGATGTGGATCAGAATTATGTGGATTTAACAGGGAATGATGGGACATGTGGGGCAGCAGATTATCTCAGCTTTGTCCATCAGAGAAGAAAATTTGAATCAGATAATGGATTGTATTCTAAATCCAAATGTCATTTGGGAAATGCTTCATCTAGCATGCCATCCAATTTGACTTCTCAGCCAGGGCTTAAGGGCACTGCTAAAGATCCTCCAATCGAGCTCCTTATGTGGGCATGTGAAATATGCACCTTATTAAATCCCGTGAGTATTATGGATTGTAAATGAATGCCAATGGTTGATTTATTAGACATGTCGTTCCATGTTGTTTTGATACTTTCATTCTTTTCATTTCTGCATGATTTCTCCTTCTAAGTTTTTTTTTTTTCCCTGTTTATTAGATTGATCAATCTCAATTTGATTTTTTTCATTGCAGTTGAAGGTTGCATGTGCAGTTGCACTTATCTTTTCCTTGCCCATTGTTTGGTATTAATACTGAACATTCAACTTAGCTACTTATAGTTGCTTGATGTGTTAAAGAGTGTTGCTTTACAAGCTTTTTCCTTCACTTGAAGATTTGGCTTCATGTGAAAATGTGAATAGCATGTAAACCTAAAAAGTTAATTGAAGCTCTATAACTTGCTTGCACCCCAATTTGAATTTTCTTAAGTTTTCCACATTCTGCAGTCAATAAAGTTTCTCTGAGGCGTGACTAGCGTTACTTCTTTTTCACGTCATCAACCAGATTTCTGGGAAATCTATCTCTCTTTCTGCATTCCTTCTATAACTCTTGTCTAACATGTGCATTTGGCTTTATTTGTCATGGTTTCGTGCAGCCACTTGCTCCAATCTGTAAACTTTGTGGTTCAGAAAGGCTCAAGGATGAGGACTCCAAATATAAGTCCTGGTCCTGTAAATTCTGCACGTTGGATAACAGTGTCGAGTTAGAGAGATGTTCAGCTTGTGAGCAGTGGAGATATTCACATGGGTCTCCAGTGTCAACAAGAGCACCATGTCAGGGTGATTGAGAGTATGTCATGTTGGTGGCATTCCAGATCCTACTTTCTACTGGGAGGTAATTGTTGTGCATTTCCTGTCTGTGTTATGGCCAAGCAAAGTGAATAGCCAACACTTAGCAATATAATTGCCGTTTTTCCCAGAATTTGTTTATATATAGATTCTAGGAGAGTGATTTGGCGCCCACTCTTGCTTCAAATTAAAAAAGAAGCAATATTGATGATGTGACCGCTAATGAGAGATCAAACAACTAGGTCAGCACAGTTTTATTTGCAGCTTGAGTAATCTGAGCTGACTTGTTTCCTACTGGAAAACTGTGAGACTTAGAAGTGTTATTTAGTATGAAAATAGTGGTGGATAAAAGTTTTAAGAAATATAAAGAGTCAATAGTCAATGAGATCTATTGCTATTGCTAAGATGTGGACTGTGGTTGTGTTTCTTTCAACTTATTGAAGCTCTATCATTTATTCAAGATTTCTAGATTGCCGATTGATGTTTGTAAGTTTGCCAGGTTAGCATCTTTTCAGCTTATGCATAAGAATAAAAGCTATCACCTTATGATAGAAGTAGACTCAAGCAAAGTGATTTTCCATTCCTTTGTCAATATGATTGTGAGTTTAAATTCATGAGATAAAAATATATTCTCATTTTTATCATAGTTCCTGCATATGATTATTGTGATAATCTTGAGGTGCTCTATTGTTGAAGATCAGCAGTATTTATACACTGGTGTGCAGATTCTCTAAGTTTCAGTATCTTTGATAGAGGGAAATGGATGTCATTTGAGGGTGTTGTACCTCCAAATTCAGTTCGTGCGCAGAAACTCTGAGAAATCAGACAACATCAAGTTTTGTTTTTTTCTGAATAACCTGTAGCTAGATAGATAGCACGAGTTCTGCCTGATGGCAGTAGCTTTTTTCTTTGTTCTTTAAATGGATTTATGCTGCTTCAGCGCTTTGAAGAGGCATCTCCTGCTCATTGATTGAGCCAGGCCCCAAAAGAAGACAAATCATTATTTGCACTTACAATACTAGAAGTATGGACTTAGAAGAGTAACTTGAGATGGTTCTGGCTCATTACGAGAGGCTGTATATTAATAGTGTAAAAAGCTAGTTTTCCCAGTAAGATGACGAGTTTTCACTGGCCTTAATTAGAGCATCTCACGCTGTATTAGGAACTAATGAAAATCACCGTGCTTGTCAATGTTATTGATAAGTCACTTTTCTAAACTATAACATTCCAATGCCATTTAACTATATCGATATTGTTGCAGCAGTCTACGTCATAGAGGTCTCAGTGAATACCAGAGTTTACAGAAGCATGTTCAATGCAGATCCTGTACATTCAAAGTAACACTGCCAATAATGGCTCCTATTGTTCAGGCCAGTGCAGAAGTTGCCTTTCACTATAGGAAACATTGGCTTGAAGGAGCTAAAGACTGACTGGCAAAGAGAGTGACTTCAGAGTTCAGATCTCTCCTTAACATTAAGCCCAAAAAGTATCAGTTTTGACAGGTCATCATCTCACGAAGATGGATGAAAAGCATTTGCCATATTGTGAGTGTGCCTGTCACATCGCCACGTCACACTCATGGCTTGTTCTTGTTGATATTTCTTCCCCATCTTCATGTTAACATATAAATCGCTTCAACTTGTTGGGTTTTTAGCTTAATTGAAAATCTGGTGTTGAGGTCAAAAACTCGATTTGGCTAGCCAGACCATTGAAGGCGGGAAGATGATGGTTGGCCAGCATCAGTCCAAAATGAGATCTCTATTTTTGGCACTTTCAGTTCAACCGATGATGCGTCATCCCTCTCTTCTACGGGGGATGCATGTCTGATTTGTTTATGATCGTTAGATTTGTTGTACTGGAGTTCTGTGATATATGAGTGGTGTATCAACCTTTTTGTCGTCTTCTTAGATCTGGGCCGACTGGCTTGCAACTGTCGGTCCTGGGTGAAGAGTTGATTGTGAAGTTGAAATAGATACATGCAATTGGATCATTGATGATCCTATTGTGGAGGATCTTGCTGAACTAATCCCTGAGGTAAGAGTTGTGCATAATTTGAGTATGAAAAATACGTGAAGTTGTCTTAATCTCTCCATGGATTTTGATGTTTATATTTCATACTTATTTTGATTTCCTTGCAAGATTCTATGTTTTTCAAACTAGATTATAAGGGCTTCCACCATTGTTTTCCTTTTAGCGAAATGGGAATTGAAAAACTAAGCACGCTTATCTTTTCTTCATGCCATTTCCAAATTTATTGTTCACTTTTTTTATTTCCCTTGTGGTATGGAGAAAGTGGACTTTAAGATTACGTTTGTTCGTTTGGATTTCTAATTATGATATGATTTGATAAGATATGATATGAAATCCGGGGAATTTTGTTATATCCTATTTACTGTTTGGTGATTGTGGTAATAAAGTCGAATATATTCATATTATATCATATACATTGTTTGGTATAAGTGTCAATATGGGTCATAAATCCATATTATGATCTATTTTTAGTTAAATGGGTCAAGTAAAAATTAAATATGAGTCAAATATAGGAAAGTGGGTCATAATATGGTCAAGTAAAAGTTAAATATAGGTCAAATATAGGTCAAGTGAAAGTTAAATATGGGTCAAATATGGATTGAGTGAGTTATTAAGTAGACCTATCATCTCTCTTCTTCCATCCCCTCCTTTATGCGTTCTCGACCTTCGTTGTTAATTCGATGAGGTTCACTTAACAATAATTAAAAAATTAATTTTTTAAAAATTATTTTCCTCAAACTATTTCAATTTAGAGGTATTCACATTTTTTTATTTACTAATTTTTTTATTATTTAATTTACAAATGTAGATGATAAAAATCTCTTACAACATTATTATTTACTTTACTTTTATTTTTATGTTATTTTATTTTATTCTCTTATTTTATTAATTTCTTTTTTATTTCTTTCTTTCCCTTCAATCATTCTCTAATAAAATTTTATTAAATAGAAAATTGTATTAATATACCTAAAATATATAATAAATATATATTTATATTGAATTTATATCATAAGATAGCATTATATTTGAATATATAAATAAAAATAAGATTAAATTAAAAACCGAAATTATTATTTTTTGTTAATTGGAATCTCTTATATTAGAATTTAAATATTGTTTATATTGAAATATACTTTTAGATTTGTTAATTTAAAAGTTTGTTTTTGAGAAAAATAAAATTTTCTTATTATGAAATTAGAATTTCTATCCATCTTTATCTCTTTTTTTTTTTTTTTTTTTTTTTTATGGAATGATTTTATCTAGTTCATATCCTTTTATATTTGACTTTATCTTGTTTTAAGTAAGCACCAAACGCATGATAGGATTAATTTTATCTTATCCTGAATTTTATTTTGATTGTCAAATGCAGTTTAAAGGTACTACTAATTAAGACAAGAAATAAAATTGGATCAATTGTTTTGTAGGTCATTTTATGAAGCATTTTTACGTTTTATTTGATTTTCGTTCGTTTTGCTTTCCCTTTTTATTAAGAGAAAAACGTTCTTCTGTTATGTTCTGTTGTTTCGCTTTCTGTCTTTTTCTACCTGGTTTTGTATTGGCCCATGACCTACGAATGAGATAGAACTTGGAAAGGGCAATGTCCCTTGGGACGGTATAAAGGTCAAAGCTCCGGTGGGAAGTGGATCAGGACCAGTCAATCATTCAGTTAGTAACGGGTCCCGAATGCCCTACCCCTTCCCCTTGCCTTCTTAAGCTTTCGTGTCTTCAACCCGGTTCATCTAAATGTTAGATACACGGAGCGAGATGCTCTTTCGCCTTAAAGAATGTATCAATGCACATCCTTTGTCTGATTGTCTGGGTTGCTTACTAGAGACTTCATTTCTGTGACTTGGGTGATTTTCGAGGGATTCTAGGGCAATCTTTGATAAACCACGGTGACCATAGACAGATGAATCGACTGCCGACATCCTTCCCTAAACGAATGAGACTAAATCGGTCATTACGTGTAATCCGGAATACAACCGTCTAATCCTCCCACCACATAACAAGTGCCCCTTCATGAATAGCCTGAAAGCCACTTAGAATGTTCAGGAGTGTAGGGTACCATCAGAAAAGATAACTCGGACAACATGCATCGACTTTTATCGGTCGATGATGGAGCGGCGTCTTATCCCATAATTCAAAGTAGCTGTTCTTCCATTTTCGCTACTTTTTGGACGATGGGGACATTTGTTTCAGCGTAAGCTGGTCCACTCATCTCCACTCCAGCTCTTTATTCAAAATTCTCTCCTTACTCAAATCCCAATTTTCTTAGCCCAAAAAAACTCCCTAATTCGAGCACAAATCTGCCATATTCCTCTCAAATATAGGCACTCGTTTTCCCGAGAAAATCTCAGTTTCCCATGAGAAGTGTGGTCGTAGCTCCATCTGCATCTTGTGTTGGTAAGGCCTCTCCTGGCTTATCCCTCAAGACCCGATTCTCTATCCACAATCACCTCCGATCCTTACGCGCATCTCTCCCACTCCCACTCCCACCATCACCATCGTCTTCCTCTCAAACCAAGCCACCCTCTTTGCGCGACTCTGACATGGGCGCCTGTGTCAACGACGCTACAAGAACAGAGACTCGCAAAATTTCCCACGACCCAAGCTCGGGCGAGCGCAGATACAGCCTCGAGTTCGCGAATTTATGCCGACTCAGACATTCTAGCCCCCTTTCGAGCATACCCGTTTCGCAGAACCGAGGAAAGACCACGCGCTCTGGCAAGGTCGTCAAGGACCAAGACGAAGACAAAGAAGACGTGTGGCTCAGGATGCGAGAAGAGGCTCGCTCAGATGTTTCTCATGAGCCAATACTGTCCAACTACTATGAAAGCTCGATACTTTCGCAGGATTCGCTCGAGAGCGCGTTGGCTAGTCATTTGTCGATCAAGCTGAGCAATTCGAGCCTTCCCCGGTGGACGCTGTACGAGCTATTTCATGGGGTGCTCGCAGGGGATCGTGAAATTGTCAAGTCTGTGAAGGAAGATTTGAGAGAAGTGCACGAGAGAGACCCTGCTTGCCTGAGCTATGTGCACTGTTTTTTGAACTTTAAGGGGTTTCTTACGTGCCAGGCTCACAGGGTGGCTCACAAGCTGTGGTCACAGGGGAGGCAGGTCCTTGCGCTGCTAATACAGAACAGGGTCTCCGAGGTTTTCGCGGTCGACATCCATCCCGGAGCAAAACTTGGGAGAGGGTTGCTTTTCGATCATGCAACAGGCCTTGTTGTTGGCGAGACGGCTGTGATTGGTAACAATGTGTCGATTTTGCATAATGTGACATTGGGAGGGACCGGCAAAGCGTCCGGTGATCGGCACCCAAAGATTGGCGATGGGGTGTTGATCGGGGCGGGGACTTGCATCTTGGGGAACGTCAGGATCGGAGATGGAGCGAAGATTGGAGCTGGGTCGGTGGTGCTGAAGGACGTGCCCCCACGGACAACTGCAGTCGGCAACCCTGCGAGGTTGGTCGGAGGCAAGGAGAACCCAGTGAGGCTTGATAAGATTCCTAGCCTTACAATGGACCATACTTCACATATATCTGAGTGGTCTGACTATGTTATTTAGGGAGAACCAAATTCAGATGCATTTGAAACGTTTAGTTGATGAGCTGATTGCATGGGTAGTCCTAAATTGCGTGTGTCGCGACCTCACCTCGGGTGCACCACCTAGGGTTTGGCTAATGGATTACTAAGCCTAAACTTAGTTCGGGCTCTCCCAAGCCCATACCAATTCGCGACTTAGATTTAAGTTTTTTTAACATGCCAATGATTTTTACTTAGGAGTCGCCACTAATCTATTTTTGGTGGGTCGATTAGAAACCCAAGTAAAGTAGCGGGAGAGTTACTTTACTCCTACGAACCAAAAACTATGGGATCGGGGACTTGATTACGTTAGATTTCTAACGCCCTTTCGGTACCTTTTCTCTTTTATTTAAAAAAATGATTTGCAGGCAATTTAGATTGATTTTAATTTAATCCCTAACATGCAATGTGATCATGCGAGTGCGCAATCATTATTTAACACTCAATAAAGCAAAGTAATAAATAAATTGCAAGCATAAAGAAGAAATACTTACCTCGAAGCAACGAAAGCATCTACAATATTAGTTAGAAAATCACATCAACTTAAAAGTGATTTCTAATTAATACGCAATCACTCGAATTTTGGATTTTCTCTTATTTAATGAGGCCTAAGACTAACGTGCAATGCATGTAATGACGTACGAAAGTGTCTAAATTTACTAGCATGCAATGTGCAACTTAATATGCAAACTATATGTCACGCGACATTAATTATTTAACGTAATATAATGCTAGAAAATATTTAATGCAACTACCCTAGTATGTCACGCATTCAAATGACCCTAAACATGCAATGACTAGATGACACATGGAAGATGACCTAATTCTATATAACATGAACATGGCAATTTTTATTATTTTTATTTTTTTTATAATCAAAATTCGAAATAAAAAAAAACCTACGTGTAAACATGAAAACTATCCTAAAAGAAAATATTCTAATAAGAATCAGATCTAACTCAACTATATTTTTTTTGGGTTTTCTTTAATAAGCCAAATCAATTCAAGCAAAGGTATATCAGCACGTAATGCAACCGAATCATGTAAAGCACGCAATTTTCCGCCACCCAAGATAGAAAATCAAAACAATCAAAACCCGATCCGACGTCTCGCGGCTCAATATTTTTGATTATTGAGATTTTTATCACGACACAACGACCTCACTCAATGGGAATATGCCAAATATCTCAAAGGAAATCACATATTGCTAATTAGGCAACTTTATATTCAGATAAGCGAACGGATTAGGAAATTACCTTGATGGTCTTTCTCGATTCTCACAAACGATCCGAGACGGTTTTCAATTACTAATGACAGCACCTAACCCTATTCCACAGCCGCTAAAGATGTTCGGCTCGATCAATTCTCGCAGTCGTCGTTGATCACGGGATGGAGTATTGCAGTTTTTCTCGGTGCGAAATCACGGGCAACTTTTGTTGTCATGATGCGGGCCTCCTCTAATCAGCACGAACAAGAAGGACCTCGAGGGAGAGAGGTCATAGCAGATCGACGTAGCCGTCTGAGCAGCAACAATTTGGCCTCGATGGCGGCAGATCGCGAGAATCGTGGATTGACAATGCTTCACGATGGCGCTGGACTGGGCTGCTCAATTAGCTGCAACTTTGACCGAACTTCCCATAAAATAACGCCAGAAGATGAATGATATTAACTGAAAGACCTGCGAGGAAATAAAGTCAAAATTTGTGATATTGCAGGGACCATAATCAAGGCTATCGGGCGCTATTGGCAGGGCTGAATTGAGCGGTGGCAGCACCGGTTTCCCAGTGTCAGGTGCAGCAACTAGTCTTCCAAGAACACGTCGGCCTCGCTGGTTTTCGAGAAACGGGTGAGGCGGCTCCTGGTGGTTCGTGAGGCAGCGAGGATGAGTGACAAAAGCAAGAGCCTTGCGCCTCGTCGCGAGTAGAGGGCTCGGCACGAGGAGGCACGAGTTGTGTGTCGCGTCAAGCGGCTAAGACGCCGTGGTAGGGAGCAGCAACTGGTGTCGGTAGCTAGCAGTGGCAAGCAAGCGTTTGACGTCGTAGGGCCTTGCGGCAAGGGGGGACAATGCGAGTGGTTGCGACAGCAGCGCGCGGTGGAGGGCGGTGCAACGAGAGGAGCGTCTCGGCCAAGGATTGAGCAAAAGGATTTTTTTCTCTCTCTTTGTGGCCGTGTATCTTCTGTCCTCCCCAAGTTCGATGCTCTCTATATATAATATGTCAACTCCAAGTTGGTGGATACGTGCTGAATATTCTTAATTGATTTTATTTCTTCAAATTAAATATCAGCTCGCAAGTTCGTTGATTTCTTTCCTTTCTTGCCGTGAATGAAGCCATGAGTATATCCCACAATATTTATTTCTTTGCTGCTGAGCTGGTGCTGTGAGCAACAAAGAATCTTTCTTTATTTTAGCACCCATGGATAGAATCTCTTATTCTTCAACTGCCTGATTGAAAACCCCTCGAGTATTAAAGCCATGCGATCCTCTTGCTGACCAAATCTCCCTTTCCAGTCTCCAGCACATTGAAATATATTCGGCCAAAATCTTGCTCGACGCCCTTGAGCAAATTTCAATCTCTCTATTTGGCAAATATCTCAATGAATTTCATGCCATGAGGATTAATGGGCTAGATCAAATTTCATCACCATGAACTTAGTCCAACTCATTAAATTAAAGCCCAAAACCATCAATTCGAACCCATCCGTTACCAGTTTGATGCAAATGCAATAATAATAAATGCTCCTAAAACTATATGCTATGCGATTTAATTGTAATATTTTTTGTTTAGGGGTTAAAATTAATCCCTAAATTTTTGTGCATTAAATTACGAATAATCAATCAAAATTTAGGTGTCAACAAATGCCCCCTCTTTGAAGGTGAGCTCGCAGAGGTTGCATTCAAAGATAAATGAAACCTAAATTTTGACCATGCATATGCAATATAATGTTATTTTTGTGGGAAAATGAATCCCATTTTAAAATGCAATATGATATGATACATGGAAAAGCTAATGCAAAGTATGAAAAAGAAAAAAAAAAAAAAGCGTACTGTAGTTACTTACCAATCAATATGGTAGAGCATCTTGAGGTACGGGATGAATTTTTTTTTTTTTTTTTTACTCCACAAGCATCTGGTTTTCATTTTAGATTTCTTGAAGAGTCTAATGTTTATCGAATTGCCTAGATCCGGACCGAGGCAACCGAATCAACGACGCTCAATGTTAGGTGAGACGACCATTGGACCAAGATCTCTCGAAATACTTAGAGTATAACAAGAAAAATCAAAGAACATTCATATCCGAATGAAACGTTCGATGAAAAGATTCGAGACATTTAGACTCAGACTGAAATGTCAAGAATTTGGAAACTTAACCAATAAACACTCAATGTTAGGTGAGATGAATATTGGATGAAGACAACTTTGACCAATAAATGCTCAATGTTAGGTGAATCAAATATTGGATTGAGATTATTCGAGAAAATCAAAGAACATTCATATCCAAAGTGAAATGTTCGATGGAAAGATTCGAGACATTTATATCCAGACTGAAATGTCAAGAATTGAGAAATTTAACCAATAAACACTCAATGTTAGGTGAGATGAATATTGAATTAAGACAATTTAACCAATAGATGCTCAATGTTAGGTGAGTCAAATATTGGATTAAGATAACTCGAAATACCTAGATCCGACTAAGGTATGACGAAAAGCTCGAGAACATTCATGTCCAAAATAAAATGTTCGACAAGAATATTGTATAACATTCGGATCCAAACCGAGATGTTAACTTGTGGGAGGAGTTACCAAATTTTGCTTTGGGTACTCAAATGTATTAGATACTTACCTCGAGGTTTCCTACCCGAGGGCTTGATTGGCTTGCCTCAAAGTTGCTTGCTAGCAGTGGTTTGGGAACCATGGAGTGTTTGAACACATCTTAATGCTTCGGACAGCGAATCGAGCATCAATTATCATGAGAACTTTACCTGTCAAACATGGTTAGCAACAACAGATATTTCCAATCCATGTGCAGTTCATGTGTCACAATTTTATCGATCCTGTATTACCAAATCAAAACTAGCAATAATTTCTGAAGAACAATCCATTTAGAATGCAAAAAGGCGTCATCGATGTGTCAAATAAAGGACCCATTTGGTCTGAAAGGACTTTTCGTTCACTCTCACGAAAATGCTATTTTATCCCAATAATTGATGTGGGAATTTGAGAATCACTCTATTTCGCTATCATCATACTAGACAGGGTCCGAGTATTCTCGCAATCGGTACGACTTTACCAATCTGAAAGGTCTTTAACATGGACCATAATATGGGCTTGGTCAACGGCTTAACAAAGGGGACTCTTTGAGTCGAGGCTATTGAAAGAACAATTCTGCAATCATCTCCAGGTTTACAAGTCAAGAACCCCGCAAAATGAGATAAAAATAATCTTGCTCACACTTCTTCGAGCCAATGCTTAAGACATGTGAACACCTACATTAATTCAAGTGCCCTAATCTGAAGAGACTTTATAAGGGACGTAACGTAGGCTAGGTTCACAGGTTGAGAAATGAAAGGATTATTAGGCTCAAAATGTGTGTAAATGGGTGAGAGTTGGTGATCATCTTGGCATTACCACCAATCTTCATCTTCGCCATCAAAGATTATTTCCAAAATGTGTTTTGTTGACCACAAAAGTTTTGCATTTGATAACTTTTCACAATTGATAGTCATTTATCTTGACTCTTTTTCATTTTCTCTTATGGGCATTGGCCTTGCTTTTACTAGGCACACTTTGCTTTTCTTGCCCCTCTTTTTACTCTAATGTCTATGGGCATCGGCCTTGCTTTTACCAGGCACACCTTTGCTTTTTCATGCCCCCTAGTTCTGTTTACGATTTTTCATTTGGACTTTTGAAGGTCTTCACATTTTGTTGGCACTCTAGACCTTGCTGTTTCTTGAATGATTATTTTTTGCTTGCCCCAGTGTGGGGGATGATCACCAACTAGGTTCAAAGAAATGAATTTTTAGGCTCAAAAGGGCTATGCAACGGATATACGTGTGTAGGATAGAGAAAAAGAATGCTCTTCGTCATCCTAAGGCACTTGGATTATTGTTTGAGTTCATTTGCAATAAGGTACCCAAATATTGATGCAAGTGAGAGCAAGATAATTTCTATCTATTTTCTCGCCATGTGATGCCAACTTACCTCCAATTTGCCCCGATATGGGGTGGTTCTTGACAGGGGTAATTTTGAAAGAAATCTCCGCAAGTGTATGAGGCTCAAAGGGGTTAAGCAATGGATCTCTTGCAGTGTTTGGGATAGAGAAATGAATTGCCTCTCATCATTTCAGTCGGCGTACCTTTCGCGAGAAAACTCTTTGCCTTGTAAGCATGGAATCTTTCCGCTCAACTCACTAGTGATTAGTGTATGGGAAAGTATTTAGGACTATGCTTGCCTTTCATCATTCCAATGTATCCCATTTGACACATTCAATTTATTTCGCCGAAAATGATAATGCAACATTTGCAAAAATAAAAAAAAAAAATGGAGAAACCGACTTGCGATTCATTCGTTATGGAAAATAACAGATCAAGGATAATACTTCTTGACAGAATCAAAATTAACTGGACTAGAAAACTCACGACCATCCATTTCGCAAGGATTAAAGCGCCTCCGGAGTACCTTCCTTACCACATATGGGCCACTTGTAATTCGGAGCGAATTTGCCCCCGTGGATTAGGAAAAATTGGTAATAGCCTCCTCAAGACTAGATCATTTTCCTCGAAATGCCTCACACGTACCTTCCGGTTAAAGGACCTAGCTACTCTTTGTTGGTATGATCGACCATGGCAAAGAGCTTTCAGCCTTTTCTCATCAATTAGGTTCAACTGCTCGTACCTTTGCTTCATCCTTTCTGCCTCAGATAATTTCACCTGGGATAAGACTCTGAGAGAGGGGATCTCCATCTCCACAAGCAAGACTGCTTCCATGCCATATACTAGAGAGAACGGGGTTGCCCCAGTAGAAGTACGAATAGACGTCCGATATGCCATTAGTGCGAAAGGCAACCTATCATGCCAATCTCGATAATTCTCGGCTGTTTTTGCCAAGATCTTCTTGATGTTTTTATTGGCCGCCTCAACAGCTCCATTCATTTGCGGGCGGTAAGGGGATGAATTCAGATGCTTGATCTTAAACTCAGTGAACAGTCCATCCACAAGCTTGTTATTCAAGTTTGTCCCATTGTCAGTGACAATTGCTTCAGGGACCCCATAACGGGCAATTATGTCACGCCTGATGAATTTCACAACGTTTCGGGCAGTGACATTAACATGAGATGCGGCTTCGATCCACTTAGAGAAATAATCTATCGCCACCGAGAATGAATCGATGCCCATTTGAAGCTTTAGGGTTTATCGGGCCAATCATATCGATGCCCCACATTGAGAAAGGCCATGGCTCGGATAACCGGTGCGGCTCGGTTGGGGGGACATTTATCTTATCTCCATGGATTTGGCAACGATGGCAACTTCGAACGTGTTGGATGCAAAGTCACTTTCTAATGTCGCCCGGTAGTATCCCAGCCTCATAATTTTCTTGGCTAGCATGTGCCCATTCATATGCGGGCCACAAACTCCCTCATGCACTTCTTGCATAATTTGCATGGCTTCGGCTTCGTTTATACATCGCAACAGGACTGAATCATAAGATCTCTTGTATAAATTGTTACCGCTGACAAAGAACTTGGATGCCATCTTCATTATGTATTTTCTATCACCTGGAGAACTTCCTTCAGGGAATTCTTGTTTCCGAATGTAATTCATGATATCGTAATACCATGGTTTCCCATCATGTTCTTTGTTCACGACCATACAAAATGCTGGCTTTGCCAAAACCTCTATTCTCAACGGTTCAACTTCTAATCCATCGGTAACTTGCAACATTGATGACCGGCGTCGCGAGTGCATCAAGCAAACTGATTGTGAGACCTTGACAAGTACTCAAAAGAAATTTCGTCGAATTCTTTTACCAGCTCTTCTAGATACTCGTGATATGGAAGTAATTTAGAGTCCTTGGTCTTCCATTCACCTACCGTCTGTAGTATGATTAGTGCGGAGTCTCCGAACACCTTCAATTTAGCCACTTCCATCTCAATTGCAGCTTGGAGCCCGAGAATACAAGCTTCATACTCGGCTATGTTGTTTGTGCATGGAAACATCAACTTTGCAGCTACTGGATGGTGTTGTCCATCTGGGGATATCAAAACTGCCCCAGTGCCAGAACTAGATAAGTTTACAGCTCCATCAAAGAACATGGTCCATGAATCTTCACTTACATATAGGATGCGATCGTCCAGGGAACAATCATCACTATTCAAGAGTCCGGGACTTTCGGCCAATATGTCAGCAATTACTCGACCTTTAACTGACTTTTGTGGCATAAACTGAACGTCAAATCCTGAAATCAGGATCTGCCATTTTGCTAACTTACCCAGTAAAGCCGGTTGATCAAGTAAATACTTGATGGGATTGTTCTCAGTCACGAGAAATATCTGGTAATGCAATGTATATTGTCGCAGTGCAAGTCTTCTCGATGTCAGAATATTTCAGCTCTGAGATAGTGAACTTTTTGCTCAGGTAGTAAACGGCCCGTTCTTTTTTATCGACAGGACTTTCTTGAGCCAACATTGCACCCAATGATTCACTATGAATGGTGAGGTAGAGAATCAAAGGATGCCCTGGTAATGGTGGGACAAGAACCGGCGGATTCATCAAGTATTGCTTCAGCTTCTCAAACGCTTCTTGACATTCATCATTCCAGTTGACTAGTGCATTTTTTCTCAGAAGCTTAAAGAACGGTTTAGCAGTCTCAGAAAGTTGGGAAATGAATCGGGCAATGTAATTCAATCTCCCTAAAAGACTTCGAACCTCTTTGGTTGTTGACGGGGGTCGCAACTCGCAAATGGCCTTAGCTTTAGAAGGGTCGATCTCGATGCCTTTACTACTCACAATGAACCCGAGTAATTTACCAGACGTAGCCCCGAACACACACTTGGCAGGATTTAAGCGGAGCTTGAATTCACGAAGCCGATCAAATAACTTCTTTAGAGTCTCGACATGACTTCTTCCAGGTTGAGTTTTTGCAATCATGTCATCAACATAAACTTCAATCTCTTTATGCATCATGTCATGGAATAGTGTCACCATGGCTCGTTGATAAGTAGCCCCCTGCATTTTTGAGTCCAAAGGGCATAACCTTATAATGAAAGGTTCCCCACGGGGTGATAAATGCAGTCTTCTCCTTGTCTTCCTCCTTCATTTTTATTTGATTATACCCGGAAAATCCATCCATGAATGAGAACAGTTCAAATCCAGCAAAGTGCTATCCACGAGGACATCTATATGTGGTAACGGGAAATCATCCTTCGGGCTAGCCTTGTTCAAGTCTCGATAGTCAACACAAATCCGAACTCGACCATCTTTCTTCATCACGGCACTATATTAGCCACCCATTCGGGGTATTGTGAGACTTCGATGAATCCCAAGTTTCATTACCTCTTCCTCTATCTTCTTCGAGAGTTCGGGCTTAGTTCTTCGCAGCTTTTGCTTCTTAGGGTGCATGCCCGGATTAGTAGGCAAGGAATGCTCCACAATAGATGGATCCAACCCTGGCATATCAGCATACGTCCAAGCAAAGATATCTTGATAATCCTTTAGTAGCCGAGTCAGGCGTTCGGCCTCGTCTTCAGGGAGATTTGCCCCTATCTTCACTTCCTTGGCTTCTCCGACATTGCTCAAATTGATAGTGATGGTTTGGTCAAAGGTGAGAGCTTTGATTTTTTCATGCTGCTCCCATTCACGTTGTACCTCGATGGAGTCCTCATTAGGATTGCCGTTGTTTACTACTGCGAGATTGTACCTGAAACACAAAGTGGCTAATTTAGAAAAACAAACAGGGCTAAATGACATTTTTTAAAGATTTTTTCGCAAAAACATCTTTTAGACTTCTTTTGCTAAAATATCTTCTTTTTCTTTTTCTTTTTCTTTTCTTTTTGAATTTTTTTTTATTTTTTTATTTTTTGAAATTTTTTTGTCACGAGAAAACATGATGAAGTCCAGGCCTCAGAATTCTCCTTGGATTTTCTTTTCTTTTTAATCGGTTGGATATCATCACCGGGCTGGTTTGGTGTACCCCATCATGCTCTAAAAACAAAACTTGTAATTTTATTGAAATTCATCAATCAATTACATCTTGGAAAATGCGGTATTCAAGCCCTAAAAGAAAGCGAAAAAGAAGAAAAGAAAAATCCCTAAAATGCAGTAAAAATTCCCACGCAGGGGAATATGCGAAAATGATAAACGAGTTACTCTTGTGGGCTAGTGCCCGCTTCCTCCGAAGATTCTTCTTCAATGGCACCTATAAGGAAATCATCAAATAGGTTAATGATTCCTTCCAATGCATCATCGGGTTCTCCTCTCCCGGAGGTATCGGATCATCCATTCCACCCCATCCATCCGGGACAATGTCACGCGGGTCAATGTAAAAACTAGGGGAGCTGAGTACTTCACGTAATAGTCAAATTTGCCACTCGGCTGCCCTGGGGTATCCATCACCTCTCTACTATCCCCGCATCATTCTAGCGGGACCAGGGAATGTCTCGTGAATATGAGGAGGTAGCGAGTTTTCCTTTTTTTTTCCATGTGAGTTTCGCCTTTGTTGCCTTTGCCCTCCACCTCTTTCATGGTACCCTAATCCAGCAAAACGGGACCTCTGAGGGGCTTCAATAGGGTTTCTAATACCTTGACCTCTCCTTCCAAGACCATGGCCAGCAATAAAGCCATTTCCAACCATCACTTTTCCTACCATAATAGCAGCATTTGAAACTTCAGGAGTGGGTAGCGAGGAACCTCGAGAAGCATGTATGGTGGATACCAACTCAAATGAGTGGTAACTCAATCCAAGTTCGTAATCTGGCTCGATATAAGGAATAGCGGTTTCATGATAAATCCGGTGGTCTTCCTCACCATGGACAATGACTAGCTTCCCCTTGATCACGAATTTCACGCTTTGATGGAGACTTGATGGCACAGCCCCAGCAGTATGTATCCAAGGACGACCCAATAAAAAATTAAATGCGGTGGGGATGTCCATTACTTGAAAGGGGATGTTAAAGATTACTGGCCCAATTTGCACATCAAGGTGGATCTCCCCAATCACTTCCTTCCTAGTTCCATCAAAAGCTCGCACACAAGTCTTCGCAAAGCATGTATCCGGGATAAATCTGTCTTGAGGCGATGAAGAGTGGCCAACGGACATATATTCAGAGCAGATCCATTATCAATAAGCACGCGGGACACATGGGAAGTTTTGTGTTTGATTGATATATATAGTGGTTTATTGTGTCCTCTCCCTTCAACAGGGAATTCTTCGTCAGAGAAAGCGATCAAATCCTTGAGAAGGATTGACCCAACAAATTCTTCGAGCTGGCTAGGCTCAACTGTCTCTGGTACATGAATTTCGCTCAACACCTTCATTAGAGACTTCTGATGTGTGGGAGATGTTTGCAAGAGCTCAAGCAAAGAGATTTGAGCAGGCATTTTCCGTAATTGATCGACCACATTATACTCACTTGCTTTGATTACAGCAAGAAATTCTTTAGCCTCTTCATCAGTAATAGGCTTTGTAGGTTGAGTATTGGCTTGAGCATAAACTCGACCAGACCTTGTAACCAGGTCAACATCCAGGTCATAGGACCAAGGAACCGCCTTATTATCAGCATATTCATAAGGTTGAGGTATCTCGATCATTATCCCTTCGTTGTGTACTGGCGCCTTAGTTGATAGTTCCGCATCAGTTTCTTCTTTACTAGCATTCAACGCAGCCCATTCTTCCTCCCAGTCAATAACGACTTGGGATATAGTGGAGACCATGCCAGTATGGTCAGCACACACAACCACACCGGCCTCCACCATCGTGGCAACCCTCTCTTTCTTCAAGGATAGGGGAATCGCTTCATGACTCGGGTAGTATCCAGCCTTTACTAGCCCATTATAGACATTCGCAACATGCACTCTCGAATTTTTGACTTGACCGGCATCAAATCCAAATATGGCATTCACCTTGTCTTCATGCTCAGGCAGCGGGTTCCTCTTGACATTCGGTAGGGTAGTACGGAATGAGAATGCATTAGTATCCAATAAATTTGGAACTTTGTGCTTTGAGGTCATACATTCATCAGTTGAATGTCCCACTTCTCCCATATGATACTCGCATTTCTTGGAGGGGTTGTAGCTAGAGAATTTCTCCACATTGGGCCGCTTTGGTCAATAGGAGAGCAGTCCATTCTTTTGCAAGATCGGCAAGACTTGAGATAGAGGACCAAGAAGTGGAGAGAACCGCCTCTTAGTGAATTGTCATGATGCGGAAGGGCAGCCTCCACCTTGCTGATTCCTAGGGACATGAACGATCGGAGGCTTATTAGAGGTCGGTTGCACGTATGCAACATTTACTTCAGTGGTTGGCTCTTTCTCTTTCTTTGCAGCAAACCTCCTGTTTGGAAAGGTCGGTTCATTAAACCACCCCTCCTTCAGCCCCATCTCGATTTGTTCGCCCACTGGAATGAGTTGATTAAAGTTCTCAACATACGTGCCAACCATCCGATTACGGAACTCAAAAGGGAGGGTCTTGACAAATAGCTTCATCAATTCTTTGTCAGTGGGCTCAGGAGTAATTTGGGCGGCTAAATTTCGCCATCTTATGGCATACTCTTTAAACGACTCACTCTTCTTTTTTTCCATCCGCTCAAGGTCTTCTCGGGAAGGTGCAATGTCCATGTTGAACTTGTATTGCTTAAGAAATGCATCGACCACCTCATTCCAAGTGTCGAGGAGGTTTATGTTCTTCATGATATACCAAGTGAGTGCAGGCCCGCCCAAGCTCATTTGGAACCATTGGATCATAAGGGGTTCATTCTTGATATGTTGGGCCATCCTCACATGGTACATCTGCAAGTGAGCTTTTGGGCAAGAGGTGCCATTATACTTCTCAAATTCTGGCATTTTAAATTTATTTGGCGTGTTGACCTTCTCATAAACAGACAAATCAATCGGGAGTGAACTTTGCAAACCCTGCAATTGTTTCACTTTCTCTTCAAGCTTTGCAAAACGTTCATCCTGCTCTGTTTTAAAGACCTTATGAGTTTTGGCCTTTCCTTCCACAACAATGACATCATCTTCTAAGGGGGGCATGTTGTCATCGAATTCACTGGATTGGCCATGATCAACTTTCTGCTTAAGTGCTGTAGTTCCAGGAGGTGTGACTTCTGGGCTCGAACTTGCTCGGAGCTCCTTAAACTCAGTTGTCATTTGTTGCATTGCAGCGAAGCATTGATTCATTTGATATTCCATTTTATCAATACGTTCGCGCAACTCAGTTTGCTCAGCCATTCGTGCTTTCAATCTCGTAATGATGGGTGAACGAGATGGCTCCGTTATCACCTGATTTGCAGAAAGGAAAACACATAAGCATCGTATATGGAACATGCCGGTCCATGACAAAGATCTAGCCGCTTTTATTAAGTGATATTGAATAGAAAATGACTCTCTAGGGAATTAAATTCCTAAAACATCAGTTTAAGAAATTGAAATAATACTCTAAAATTGAAATTGAACTCTTGAAACAAACTAGTGACTCTTCTCTATATACAATTGGGAGACCACTGTTCTTCGAAGCTTTTTGTTCTGTCGAACCAACTCAGAGATGTGAGCCTCTCTTGCTTCCATCGTTTCTTTGAGATGCTCAATTTGCGCTTTACGAGTGAGCTGCACTGTGACCTCAGGTATTACAGGGAGTAGAACTGTAGGAATCTTGTGGTGGTGGATATAATAATCCGAGGCATGATAAATCTTCTCTTCTCCCTTCAACCTTTTGGGCACCACTATCTTTTCTTGCCGACATTTCCTCCATGCACTTTCGAAACAATTGATCTCTTCCAAGTATTCATGATCCTTACGCGTGAAGAGAGTTCGAAATAGGTCCATCCGAAGAGGAGGTGGAATATCTTGGAGCACGCGGTATTGGCGAGCTACCCTATAAGGGTAGTAAGATGTTGCACCAGTGATTCCCAACAATGGAACCGGATCATCTCTCTTATGACAAAAACGAGCCTCACCAACATGAAACCATTTAGCATACCATAAGAAGCCCTCGGGATCCGGATCTTTTAGAAAAGTAATCCAGTTGGAATATGACTTTCCAGTATACTTTTTCTCTAAGATTGAAAACCTTTTTATTGGATGATTAGAACCTTCTATTTCACCTCGACGCATGAAATGACCAAACTCCCTCACGTGTGAAAGAAACCAAATTTGTAGAAGTTCAGGAGATGCATTCATGATTTTTCCTCCATTTTGTTTAAAACGATTAAGGGATAGAAATGTCTCAGCTAGAATCATGTTTATAAAATTCATGCCAGCACATGCTTGCCTAACCACCCATGCAATCAAAGGATTAATAGCATTTTTTCTATGAGGAAAAATTATAAATCCAAAGAAAGCTAAAATGAATATCCTACCTTTTTGGCGCATTGAGGATTGATTTGAAAAGTGATTAGCCAAAAATGAGAAAGGGCATGCATTACAATTAGCTTTCAAAATTTTCTTAACCTCATCGGTTTTGATTCTTAAAAATTCAGACAAAATTGATGTGGGCTCTAAACCGAGAGGCGGCCTAACAAGTTCAATCCCGAGGGGCATTCTCATGATAACACTATATTCTTCAAGTGTTGGAGTTAGCTCATTCTTACCACCAAAGATGAAAGTAGCAGTCTCGGGGCACCGAAGTGAGATATTGCTTGCAAGACACCACTATGGACTCCAATGTCTAGAAGGGGTATGAGCTGACCAAGTATTGACTCCACATAGTCTTGGCCTTCCTTATTTAGATTATTCCACCATCCCTTGAGCTCGATCTTAGGAGTTGGAACGAATTGAACATCGGATCTCCCCATTGTATATAGATTAAGACGTGTGATCGACCTTTTGTCATGGACCAAAAATAAATAAATAAGTAAATTGCATAGTGTAAGGTAAGAATACTTACTTCATGGCGGAAAAAAAGCAATCACATAGACATACACATGAGACGTGAGGTTTGACACATAAACTATAAGGCTTAGCAAATTAGAGCTAAGAGAAATGATCCGACTAGTCGCAGTCTCGCGTACAAAGGTCGGGTTCTCTTAGCTCCGGCTTGGTCAAAGAAAATCCTATAGTCATGCGATCTCGCAGACAAGGATAAACATTTTGACACCAAAAAATTCGGAGTTGAGAAAGGCAACCTCTACATCGCAGTCTCGCGTTCAAGGTTGGATCATTTCTCAACACCATCCTAATATCCTTAATTGCGGTCCAGGTCCGACGGCAGGTAGTGTGTGCAAGAGTGTAGTGTAAATGCATAGACATGCACAACAATTTATATTCACAACAACACTTCAAAAATTGAAAACATTCATTCCCAACTCCAACCTGCAAGACAAGGGGTTAACAATCACTCCACCCCTTATAACTTCATCTGCAAAAACATTTAACACCTCAAATAGTTAGGGACGTACCTGGTATCCTCGCTGCCAAACAAAATTTTTTTTAAAAAAAAAGAGAAAATTGGCCTAAGTCCACTAAGAGTTTAAACTCAAGTCCCCAGCGGAGTCGCCAAGCTGTCGCGACCTCACCTCGGGTGCACCACCTAGGGTTTGGCTAATGGATTACTAAGCCTAAACTTAGTTCGGGCTCTCCCAAGCCCATACCAATTCGCGACTTAGGATTTAAGTTTTTTTAACATGCCAATGATTTTTACTTAGGAGTCGCCACTAATCTATTTTTGGTGGGTCGATTAGAAACCCAAGTAAAGTAGCGGGAGAGTTACTTTACTCCTACGAACCAAAAACTATGGGATCGGGGACTTGATTACGTTAGATTTCTAACGCCCTTTCGGTACCTTTTCTCTTTTATTTAAAAAAATGATTTGCAGGCAATTTAGATTGATTTTAATTTAATCCCTAACATGCAATGTGATCATGCGAGTGCGCAATCATTATTTAACACTCAATAAAGCAAAGTAATAAATAAATTGCAAGCATAAAGAAGAAATACTTACCTCGAAGCAACGAAAGCATCTACAATATTAGTTAGAAAATCACATCAACTTAAAAGTGATTTCTAATTAATACGCAATCACTCGAATTTTGGATTTTCTCTTATTTAATGAGGCCTAAGACTAACGTGCAATGCATGTAATGACGTACGAAAGTGTCTAAATTTACTAGCATGCAATGTGCAACTTAATATGCAAACTATATGTCACGCGACATTAATTATTTAACGTAATATAATGCTAGAAAATATTTAATGCAACTACCCTAGTATGTCACGCATTCAAATGACCCTAAACATGCAATGACTAGATGACACATGGAAGATGACCTAATTCTATATAACATGAACATGGCAATTTTTATTATTTTTATTATTTTTATAATCAAAATTCGAAATAAAAAAAAACCTACGTGTAAACATGAAAACTATCCTAAAAGAAAATATTCTAATAAGAATCAGATCTAACTCAACTATATTTTTTTTGGGTTTTCTTTAATAAGCCAAATCAATTCAAGCAAAGGTATATCAGCACGTAATGCAACCGAATCATGTAAAGCACGCAATTTTCCGCCACCCAAGATAGAAAATCAAAACAATCAAAAACCTGATCCGACGTCTCGCGGCTCAATATTTTTGATTATTGAGATTTTTATCACGACACAACGACCTCACTCAATGGGAATATGCCAAATATCTCAAAGGAAATCACATATTGCTAATTAGGCAACTTTATATTCAGATAAGCGAACGGATTAGGAAATTACCTTGATGGTCTTTCTCTGATTCTCACAAACGATCCGAGACGGTTTTCAATTACTAATGACAGCACCTAACCCTATTCCACAGCCGCTAAAGATGTTCGGCTCGATCAATTCTCGCAGTCGTCGTTGATCACGGGATGGAGTATTGCAGTTTTCTCGGTGCGAAATCACGGGCAACTTTTGTTGTCATGATGCGGGCCTCCTCTAATCAGCACGAACAAGAAGGACCTCGAGGGAGAGAGGTCATAGCAGATCGACGTAGCCGTCTGAGCAGCAACAATTTGGCCTCGATGGCGGCAGATCGCGAGAATCGTGGATTGACAATGCTTCACGATGGCGCTGGACTGGGCTGCTCAATTAGCTGCAACTTTGACCGAACTTCCCATAAAATAACGCCAGAAGATGAATGATATTAACTGAAAGACCTGCGAGGAAATAAAGTCAAAATTTGTGATATTGCAGGGACCATAATCAAGGCTATCGGGCGCTATTGGCAGGGCTGAATTGGAGCGGTGGCAGCACCGGTTTCCCAGTGTCAGGTGCAGCAACTAGTCTTCCAAGAACACGTCGGCCTCGCTGGTTTTCGAGAAACGGGTGAGGCGGCTCCTGGTGGTTCGTGAGGCAGCGAGGATGAGTGACAAAAGCAAGAGCCTTGCGCCTCGTCGCGAGTAGAGGGCTCGGCACGAGGAGGCACGAGTTGTGTGTCGCGTCAAGCGGCTAAGACGCCGTGGTAGGGAGCAGCAACTGGTGTCGGTAGCTAGCAGTGGCAAGCAAGCGTTTGACGTCGTAGGGCCTTGCGGCAAGGGGGACAATGCGAGTGGTTGCGACAGCAGCGCGCGGTGGAGGGCGGTGCAACGAGAGGAGCGTCTCGGCCAAGGATTGAGCAAAAGGATTTTTTTTTCTCTCTCTTTGTGGCCGTGTATCTTCTGTCCTCCCCAAGTTCGATGCTCTCTATATATAATATGTCAACTCCAAGTTGGTGGATACGTGCTGAATATTCTTAATTGATTTTATTTCTTCAAATTAAATATCAGCTCGCAAGTTCGTTGATTTCTTTCCTTTCTTGCCGTGAATGAAGCCATGAGTATATCCCACAATATTTATTTCTTTGCTGCTGAGCTGGTGCTGTGAGCAACAAAGAATCTTTCTTTATTTTAGCACCCATGGATAGAATCTCTTATTCTTCAACTGCCTGATTGAAAACCCCTCGAGTATTAAAGCCATGCGATCCTCTTGCTGACCAAATCTCCCTTTCCAGTCTCCAGCACATTGAAATATATTCGGCCAAAATCTTGCTCAGTACGCCCTTGAGCAAATTTCAATCTCTCTATTTGGCAAATATCTCAATGAATTTCATGCCATGAGGATTAATGGGCTAGATCAAATTTCATCACCATGAACTTAGTCCAACTCTTTAAATTAAAGCTCAAAACCATCAATTCGAACCCATCCGTTAGTCTGATGCAAATGCAATAATAATAAATGCTCCTAAAACTATATGCTATGCGATTTAATTGTAATATTTTTTGTTTAGGGGTTAAAATTAATCCCTAAATTTTTGTGCATTAAATTACGAATAATCAATCAAAATTTAGGTGTCAACAGCGTGGTTGGTGCTTGCTTTTTGCTGCTACTAAATTGGCAAGATAGAGCAATGGCCATGTAACTTAAGATTTGATAGGTTTGTAGCGTGCTTAGCCTTGCTTAATATATAGACAGTCAGGGCCTAGTTGATAAAGCTTTTTCTCCACTGGCTGCGTGGATGTATATTTGTCATAATAACACATGCGATGATGCAATGTCTATGTGACATGGCACGGCATGAACTTTAATGCAAGTTATATTTTCTTATCTCCGATATATTTGTTATGATTCAATCGATTTACTACAGAAAGGACTAGAGTGATTTTCTCAAGAACCTACTCTCCTTGTAGAATTACCGATGTGGATTGTTTCGAAAAGCGAGTTTTGCGAGCTTAGTGGATTGAAGAAGAAATAGGAATACTCTATATATGAGAAGATTGAATCAAATCAAAGCAGGACTCAAAAGAGTGGGAAAAAAATACTGAAAGTGTCAAAAGAAGAAATATGAATACTCTATATATGAGAAGATTAAATCAAATCAAAGCAAGACTCAAAAGAGTGGGAAAAAAATATTGAAAGTGTCAAAAGTTGTATACGGTGCTTACTTCAGTCTCAAAAGTTTTAGTTATGTATGGAACTTACTTCAATGCCAAAAGTTTTAGTCGATTCACTTAATTGCTAAATCAGAGAGAAAATGATTACTTAAATGCCTCTAGTGAGAAATTCCAACTAAAGAAATTATGCGACTTTTATAATTAAATTTTTATTTGAGATGACATTTATTGGTATTGAAGTGATCACTTTTGCATTGAAATTGGCACTGAAGCGATCAATTTTTAACAACAACTAGCACTAAGTGATCATTTTTTAACATGCTACATGACGTTATTTAGGAGTTATATGTTGACTGATCACGTCTAAGAGCCTCGTAAGATTGATAAATTAATAAAAATATGAGCATATCAGATTTCTAGCGACTTAAATCAGAGTTGGCACTTAGCTGATTTTTTAATAATGTGGCGCTTAAGTGATTTGAATTTTTTTTTTTTTTTTTGGCATTAAAGGGAGCATTGTACACAACTTTTGACAATTTTAGTGTTTTTTTCTCAAAATAGTTAATTAATTTGGAGTTAGATGTGGAGTAATCAGCATTGATACTAACACGCGATACGACATGACACGCTGATATGTCATTTCTAAAAAAATAAAGAATTCTAATACATTGGGACATGTTGTATATTAAATGTATATTTATATATATATGATAAATTATTATTTTTATGATTATTTCAATCAAATTAATTTAATTCAAATTCATAAATAAAGAATCAATAAAAAAGAGCATATAATGAATTTACACTAAAAATATTAATCCATCTTTTATTAATATTATTCATTATTTCAATTTGACAAATTTAATTAAATTCCATTACAATAATCTATAAAAATTGGAGGAGGAAAAAGAATCCACATTTTCGACTTGCATGTCAAAAGAGAAGGGAAAAATAACTTGAGGGGAATTATGTGTCACAAGAAGTGAGAATCAAAAGAGAATAAAAGACTAGGTTTTTCTTCTTTCCTTTTTTATATTTTTATTATTTTTTTAAATATTAACATTTTGACCCCTTATTTATCGAAAATTTAAAAATTGATCCCCTGTGTGTTGGAATCAAATGTTAATATTCTAAACTCGTGTGTCGGAGCATGTTGTAAAAGTTGATCACATGTCAGATTTTCCAATACTTGTTGACCGTGTGTCGGAATATGTTGGACACGTGTGAAAGTGTTAGATACGATACGAAGGCTACTAGAAAGTATCGGTACCTACTAGGACATGGATGTGGAGCCCTTGACTGAAAATAATGTCATACAAATTATACAAAAGGGAAAAATTAGATGGTCGTGCTGGGGCCGTAGACAATCTTAGAATACGATTGTATAGCAGGTGTTGTTGGCATCGTGGTAACTGGGTCTGCATCCACAAGAATAAGGGTGGTTGTATGCCCGATAGGAGGAAAAGGAAGTTCATGACTAACAGCATGCATAACAGGAGAATCCATGTACTTATCTTTCTCCATCCCTTGCTCCTTGATTTCTTCTTCTTCTTCTTTGTTTTTTTAAAAAAAATTTTAAACCCTTGAACTGTCTTTTCTCAATGTACTAAAACTAGAGTGAGAGTATTATTGAACGTGATAGCTTCTTTTACGAGGTTACAAGTTCGAGTGGTATTGTGATCAAACTATAAGGTAAGGTTCACAGATTGATTAATGTATGACCAATAAAGAAAGAACATCGATTAATGAAGTGTGATTAAAGATTTCGTTCGGAACCATAAACTCTATTGGGTAGTCCTACCATTTGATAGGCAGCGAGCAATTGGGCTAGAAGCCCACGTACTTCGGCCCATTTTCAAAGGCTCCATTACCCAGATCTTGAGAATGAGGTTTTTTTCGAAAAATGCGTGATAGTCCTTTCGGGGATGTATAATCTCAGTAATATTATTATTTTATCAATAAAAGTTTCATTTATTTCACGAAAAATAAGTGATTAAAAAAATATATTCATAAAAATAATTTTTTTTATCGCTTGAAATAGTTAGTTAGTGAGAAATTTCCTAATTGATAATAATTTATATATAAATATTTTCATGTACGATAAAACTGTTTTTCATCAGTTTATTTTTATAAGTGATACGATTAATTTTAGAAAAAATATTTTTATATGATTTATCTTTTACTAAATAAATGGAAGTGGTGACGGGTTTCATTGCTTGCTTATTTATTGTGCATGCACGTGGTCAAGGATGTACGAATAATTTAGATATGAGTGAGGAACATGTGGCTTCAATAAAGGGGTGAGCAGCCAATGTCGTAAAAAGTGGCTCCCAACTACAAGTCAGTCGGGTTGAATCTTTGAATGTCCATATAAGTTGAAGCCATTATCACCTTGCTCAAGACTTTTCTTGTTCTCAAGATCCCCTCCCGAAAAAAGAAAAAGAAAAAGGAAAATGTAGAAGCAAAAAATTAGTTGGGACACGGATAAGCTAATTTAGTGTTAAACGCATTTCTTGGGAGCTTGTCGCCGCTGTTTTTCAACGCATTATCACCCTCATTCATGAATTTAATCTTAGTGAAGGTAAGGAAATTGAAAAAAGATATAAACTTTTTTTTGCTTCCGGATGTATTATGAACTCAATAAACACTCTCGTTAGGAACTGTGCGGTGACTATTGATTATAGGTGTAGATGATTTCTACAGAGGACGACATCGTTTAATGTAATAGACAAGTCAAAAAAGAACTGAAAACAAGCTAGACCCGACTGCGAAAAGTAGAACGCATGCATGGACTGGGAGAATGCAGCCAGAGATATTTTCTCTCCTTTAGGGCCAAGTTGTCCTCTTCCAAGACATGCTTTCATAACTATTGTTTGGTTGTTCCAATGAGACAGCAAAGGTTTTCAAGCCACGGGGATCATTAGCCAATCGACTAATTTTTAATTTTGTCATATGAATTGAACACTTGACTTTTCAATCTTACTCACCACTTTACATTTTGGTCTGATGAATACATGACCCGTAGTTTTTAAGTTATCGTGTCAAGTGGTCATATCCCTTGATTTTGAGGGAGATTATCAAAAAAATTTAAATTTATTACGTTAAATGGTTATTCAATTTAGAATATTTTAATTTGATCAATTTAATTTTAGATATTTTGATGATTCATTAATGTTGTGCCAATTTTAATAAAAAATCATTAAAATAGACGTCGTCTTACGTGGCAAAATTAGCATTGACGTAAATACTATTTATAAATTATTTATTTTTTAATGTTTTTTTGTTTTTGTTTTCTCCGCCAATTTGAAGCCTCGGTGGTGGCCAGCAAGGGCTAGGACACTCTTGCTAATCCACAGAAAAAAAACAAAAAGAAGAAGAGACAAATGAGAAGAAAATAAATGGAAAAAATTCAGGAAAAAGATAAAAATTTCATATAATTATAAAAATTATAAAAATTGTCAAGTCAGTACTAGCAATAATTTCTGCAATTTCACCTGCTTCAATTAGGAGCTCGTCCTTTTGCAGCCTTTGGAGCGTTCGGCTAGTGGCATTAGGTTCTTGACAGAGCAAGCGCGTCGCGCGTCGTGCACAACTTTCTGTTCTTTGCTTGATCTCTTGCATTTGCGACTTTGCCACTTAATCCTGGACGTAAAATCGAAAACCTCGATTCACACATCGCATCTACCAATTTTTTTCAGTTGCCCAGCTCTTAATAGAGATAGTACATGTTCCATGTACTGCCCACATTTTGACGGCACATTAGTTAAAACAATTATCTACAATGGTAGTTAGGTGACATGTTAATTTAGTTACAAATGGGTAGAATTTCTCACGACGGATGTCTTTTCTTTGACCTTTCTATATGCCAACTGGTTCTCTTGGTTTCTAGCGCACATCATACATATATGCACCCATTAAAAATTTAGAGTCATTAAGAGTAAGGAAATCGCATCTGTATGTCTTGTAATTTACTTCACTAAAATGCGTGGTCCATTATCTGATTAGCCAGCTTCAATGAGTGACAGGATTTTTATACATCTAAGGAAAGATCATGGCAGACAATATCTGGACAGAATAAAAAATTGGCCATTTTATTTATTTATTTAATAACATATGTTGCATGCTCGTCTATAAGAGAACCACCCAAAAACGCCTATAAGAGTGAGCTGTGTAGCTCCACAAGAAATCTCAACACACACACTCCTAAATACCACATTCATCTAGTCACACTACTCCACTAGCCCCTCATGGATCTTCAGCTCACTTTCTCTGTTCTCTTCTCTTTCCTCCTCTTCATCTTCGTGGCACTTCAAATTGTCAAGAGAAAACCAAACCCAAAAGGCTCAACCACGAAGCTCCCTCCAGGTCCATGGAAGCTACCCATCATAGGCAACATGCACCAGCTTGGCGGCCCACTTCCGCACCGCACGCTGAGCGAATTGGCCAAAAAGTATGGCCCGTTGATGCACCTCAAGATGGGCGAGGTCTCGACAGTTGTGTTCTCGTCGCCGGAGACCGCCAAGGAGGTCTTGAAGACCCATGATGTGATCTTTGCCTCTAGGCCACCGATCCTTGCCTCCAGCATCATCTCCTATGATTGCACAAGCATCACGTTTGCACCCTATGGTGAATATTGGAGGCAACTTAGGAAAATCTGCATCCTAGAGCTCCTGAGTTCCAAGAGAGTGCTCTCATACCGATCCATCCGGGAGGATGAAATGTCGAACCTGGTGAGGTGGATTGCAGCGAGGGCCGGGACGACCATCAACCTCACAGAGAAGATCTACACGTCCCAGTACGGCATGACATCGAGGGCTGCGTTTGGGAAGAAGTGCAAGGAGCAGGACAGGTTCATCGGGGTGGTGAAGGAGGCAATCAAGTTTGCGGGTGGGTTTGGGATTGCGGACCTTTTCCCCTCAGTGAAGCTCCTGCACGTCGTGAGTGGGATGAGGCCGAAGATCGAGAAGCTGCACCAGGAGTCTGACAGGATGCTGGAGGATATCATCAAGGAACACAGGAAGAACAGATCAGAGAATAAGAGTGGTGACCAGTGTGAAGATGGCGACGAAGATTTGGTGGATATTCTCTTGAAGTTCCAGAAGCAAGGTGATCAGGAGTTATCCCTGACCACTGAGAATATCAAAGCAGTGATCTTGGTAAGTTAATTCGGTCTTATTTCCACAAAATTCTTTCTTCTTTAAAGTCATTCTTTTCACCCAACACATGTCCCCTGCTCTGATTTTACCCATGTCTGATATACCCTTAGGAAACGGTGTCGACAGTGCACGTACAGCACCCGATATTTCAGTGACGACATTTTTTCTTCGTGCAGGACATATTCAGTGCAGGGAGTGAGACACCAGCCACAGCAGCGGACTGGATCATGTCGGAGCTGGTCAAGAACCCAAAGATCATGGCCAGAGCACAGAAAGAGGTGAGGCAGGTCTTTGGCAAGAGAGGGAAAGCGGATGAAGCAGGAGTTGCAGAGCTCAAGTACCTAAAATCAGTGGTCAAAGAAGGCCTCAGGCTACACCCACCAGTCCCGCTCCTCCTCCCAAGGGAGTGCTCCCAGGCCTGTGAAGTATATGGCTACACAATTCCAGTGAAGACCAAGGGCATCATCAACGCATGGGCACTGGGAAGAGACCCGAAATACTGGAGAGACCCCGAGGTGTTCGACCCGGATAGGTTCTGTGACGACTCTAGCGTGGACTATAAAGGGAACTGCTTGGAGTACATACCGTTTGGTGCTGGGAGGAGGATTTGTCCAGGGATGACTTTTGGGCTAGCCCAAGTGGAGCTTCAGATTGCGATGCTTTTGTATCATTTTGACTGGACAGTCCCTGGTGGCATGAGGAATGAGGACCTGGACATGACTGAGGGTTTTGCTGTGACGGTGAGGAGGAAAGATGACCTCTACTTGATTCCTACTCCTTATAATTGCTAAGTTTCTGTCGGCTTCCTCATTTGTGTTTCCTTGTAATCACCTTAATAAAAGGTATGTGGCAGCTCATGGGAAGTGGAGTTCTAGGGTTCCTTTTAGGTATTTGAATAAGGGCTCAAGTAAGTTCTCTATCATAGAGTTTAAGCTATGAGGAAGGTGTTGGGATTGGAGATGAGCTATCAATTACGGGTATATGTAAACATGAAGTTGTATTATCTAGTAAAGTGTAATATTTCCTTTTAGAATTTATCATGTGATGTTTATATTACGTGACATGTTAAAGTGATATCATTTGTCCAATTAAGTGTTGATTAATCATTCGCATGAAGATATCAAATATTCATATTTGAATACTTGGGTCTCAATTCTCATGCCGGGGAGATTGAATTTGTACGGTCGAAGGAGATGCAAATTCTTCTGTGATGGTAGAGGCGACACTTTCATGTATTTTCTGGAGGAAAGAGACATCCAGCGATTATGGGTCCCACTAGCGAGAAATTCAGCTTTATGACTATGATGTGGTGTTATACATATTTTCCAAGAAAAGATGCACCTGTTGCTACGTACCACGACTTCACGGGACCAAGTTCACATTATTTCATGACTTTCAAGTTTAGGGCTTGTATTTAGGTCCCAAAAGAAAAGTTTAAGTATCGTATTTATCACTAAACTTTCAATATCGATAGAAATGGGTGGTTTTCGCCCAAATAGTAATAAAAATCTTTACTTGTTATCCTTTTTTTAAAATTTTATCCCCACCCTTTTAGGTTAGCAAAAATAAATCATCAGCTTACAAATAATATCAAATCAATTCAAAGATTGTCTTTTGATTACCCTTTCCCCCTCTTTAGCATTAAGTACTTATAAGAGTACCGTTAAGACTATATTTGGTGGAATAAACTAACTTTTCACACCGTAAATTTCAAGAACATTTTAAGGAAACAAAAAATGGCTGAAATGAAGCCAGATAAATATTTTGCATTGGATTGTGCATCCATTATATTATTATCCCTCAAATGTCCTCCCTTGAATAATACAACCAGATAAATCGTCTTTCTTTTCAGGGGCAAATTCAGAATTCAAAAAAAATGTTACGCAATATTCCTTCTTGTGTTGAAGGACATGGTATATAATTCAAACAATTAGAAAGTTTGGAATTTATGGTGTGTTGCCAAATAAAACAAAATAAAAAATTTAGAAAATTCAAAAACTTGTCAAGTTAGTGGTGGTTATACCACATAGGATGGCTAACGATTATGTTAACAATCTCTAGACAAATTGACTAGAAGGAAGATATTAGCAAATCGTAAAAAAATTTGGAAATAATTTGACAAATTAAAAGGTATGGAGCTAAATTGATTATAGTATAATAAGTTTATGATTTTTGGACAACTTACCTTCCAGCCAATTGCATAACTTTTGTGCCCATCTCGACCGAGCAAATTAAGTCAAGTAAATCAAAGGGTCCCCCTCTTGAGCATGCTTAATACATCTTTGTCGCAAGTTCATTCCGAAGCATCTTCCTAAAAGAATTCATCAAGAATGTTATGTAGGACAGTTGTTCATGACGTTACTATTCAATCATTTCATTGACCACGCCTCCTCATGGATTCCGCCATATGCCCCTATTCATTAGGATGATATGACCTTTCATGCTCTTACCTAGTATTTACTTGTATGATACTATGCCCTATTAAGAACGATCATCATCATATCACAAAAAGACAAGCTTACAAAAGATTTTTTTTCCCTGTTGGACTCTCTAATAATCACATGCTCCTTTATCAGTTGTGGATAAGACCAGTTGAAAGAAGTTCATCCAAGTGTGACCCAACATAATTTGCTGAGAAACAAAGCATTCAACAAAATACCTATGTGGAACATATTAAATTGGTATTATATTTAACAACAACAGCAAATGATATATTTTGCTCAAATTCCGATTAATCAGATAATTATTTACATGCTAAGTGCAAGCAACATAAGGAACGTGAGTAATCAGGTAATTTTTCTTGCGAGTCATCCATCAATTTCCAATTTGTCATTGTAGAACTAACCATGATTAAGAATTAAAAAAAAACGTTCAAATTAATTTACTATGATTATCCTTTCAGATTATCCAATAGTTTTCATCGTGATGGCAAGAAAAAGATGATATAAAAGATTTCAAGTTGTAGACAGATGCTCTTGTGCTGAGCGCATACTGCACTCAAACAAAGAAAGATGTTTTCACTAGTCAAAGAAAGAAGGAAAGGAAAGATAAACAAGAAAGTCTCTCTCACCATGTGCATCACATTAATCGGCACCTATATAAAGAATGGTTAATTCCACAAAAAATGCCAAATTGGTGCACTTGTGAAAAATTAACCTGAAAAAACTGGTACACTTATGACAAATTTATCTCAAACTAATTTTGTAACTACCAAATACTCTAAACTAATATATTTATAACAAATATGCTATCTGTTAAATTGGATTAATATAAAAAAAATTACAAAATTGGTACAATTATAATAAATGAGAGTAAAATTATAAACTAGTATAATTGTGATAAATTGAGAGTAAAATCCCAAACTAATACATTAGTCAATTGTCGTGTATCATCCAACTCAATAATTTGATAATAAAATTTAATGAAAGTTAACATTTGCTAAATTGATGATAAATATACTAATTTGAGGTGAATTTGTCATATGTGTATTGATTTTAAAATTTTTGGTGATAAAAAATTAATTTATGATAAATTTGTTACATATATACCACTTTTGGGTTTTTCGTAATATTAATTCTATAAACAAAGGTTTCTTAGATTTTTTTTTTCTTTTTGTATACTATTTTTCAAATAGACCTCGTTAACAAAAGTCCCATGAGGCCATGACTATTTGATCATAAATTAATTGAAAAAGTTTGTATACTTTAATACTTTCATTGTCATCGTATCATACGGAATGAATATTTTGGAGATTCAATTATTAAAATCTATACGTTAACCGAAGCTCTGTCGATATTTTTATATCATCATGAGAAAAACGCATGGTTGAAATCTCGAGGAGAACTCTGACCAAAAACAAAAAAAAAATAAAATCTCGAGGAGAACAATGAGGAAAAGAAGAGTCGCAGGTTGAACTACCTAACATACAGTCCAAGTTCCGACTGCATGTGGCTTTATTGGGTCATAGGGCTTGTCTTTTGTTTCTAATTTTAATGATAGGAATTATTAAATTTTGATCTATGAAAAATATGGCAAATGTGCTTAGCAGTCGAAACTGGTACGGAGGACTAAGCAAGTTGTTAATACTACTAAATCAATTAATAAATACGGTGAACCTAATCTTTGTTAATTTATTTGCAAGAAAAAGCAAGACCTTTTTCCATGAAACAAGAAAATGGTTAATACTATAAAAAATTTCAGATTAACACATTTTTTATAATTTTAGCCAAAACTATTTCTTTATCATAAAAAATTCTAAACTAATACACATATAATAAATTTATTATTCATTATTTTTTGTTAAATTGAATTAATATGACGAAAAATCAAAAAATTAGTATATCTATGATAAATAGATGGTAAAATTTTAAATTTGAATATCTGTTAATTATCACGTGTCACTCAATTTAATAATTTAATAGTAAAATTTAATGAAAATTAATATAACGTAAATTTATCATAGATATAATAATTTGAAATTTTATGATATTAAATAAAAAAATTATAAAAATCGATGAACGAAAGGTCAAGCTTTGTCACGTCACGGCCTTATCCATCACAGACCATTTGGCAATTCTTTTTTCCTTTTTATAATCAATGGCGTTCTTAGAAAGCCGTGCATGGCTTATCATTTTAAATTCGCGTCCGCGAGTCCTAGCACTGCCAGAACAAAAACTTCAATTAACAAAGCACAAGGGTCTTTTCTCCCTCGGATTTTATAAGCTCTTAGTGGCCATTGGTTTCCCTCGCAGTCTTTTTGTTCTTACCTTCCTGCATCGTTCATGTCGAAGGGAGCTCAACGGAGCAATGACGAGCACCCGCTAATATTTTTTTAAAGATTCGATTTTTTTATGAAAAAAATGATATAAATTATCTTTAAATTTTGATTTAATGTGTAATGCGCATCTTTAAATTTTTAATTAATTAATATGGTACATAAATTTTACCCCAATATATAATATTATTCATGAACTTTTCATTTATTCAATAAAATTCTAAAATTTTAGCACATATTCAAACTAGTCCTTGGACTATATAAAGATTAGGGGTGTGCAACGGGAACCGCCCAACCCGGACCGGACCGGTCGGTTTTGGGTGGTTCCCATAGCTGGCGGTCCAGTTCCCGGTTCCCATTCTCGGAACCGGTGATCGGTCGGTCCGGTTCCCGGTTCCAAGGTGGGAACCGGACCGGACCGACCGGACCGAACCGACCGGACCGACCGACCGGACCGACCGGACCGACCGCCCCTTCAATTCTCATCTCAAATTCCCAACTTCCTATTCCTACAAGCTAGGGGTGAGCACATTGGACCGCCCGAACCGAGAATCGCCCAAATCGGACTGGACCGGCAGATTTGGTCCGGTTCTCGAGAGCATCGGTCCCATTCCCGGTTCCATAAAAATGGAACCGGACTAGACCAACAATTTTCTATTTAAAATAAATTTCTTAAATTTCTTAAAAATGCAATAAATCCTAAAATAATAATATTTATAGTATTTTTTTTATTTGTTTCGGCTAAGTGGTCGGTCCTATTGGACCGGTCCCCGGTCCTAGGACTATCCGGTCCGGTCCACGGTCCCAAAAAATGGGAACCGGTCCTCCCGGTCCGGTTCCCGGTTCCACCTTGGAACCGGACCGAACCGGGAACCGATCACCCCTAATAAAGATGTTTAATATTCTCTCCAAACTTAAATTAATTGAAGGATAACATTACTTATTTTCATATAATCTGGAAAACGAGTTTGAACATTCATTAAAAGTTTAGGAACCATATTATGCATTGGGTTAAAGAATATGACCACATTAAATAAATTAAAAATTCAGAAACTATGAGCCATTTGTGTCATTATCTTTCTTCTAATAGGATCAAAAGGTTACAATAGAATTGAAAATAATTAGAAAATTTGGAATTTATTTTTCATTTGCCCTATAGTTTTACATGGAAATATTTAGCATGTGAGGGTAGTTTTCTTTTTCCTAGGCCAAACGTTTGGCGGTCGTTCGCGAGCCGAAACTCAAACCTAATAGTCACATTTACCTTTCGCAAAACCTAAGAAAAAAACAAGAAAAGCTGAATTTTCAGTTTACTAATTTTGTTAATAATAGTAGGGACTTCCGTGGCATGAATTTTTCTTCTTTTGCATTATAAGTGCTTATACTTACTGCCAATATAAACACAAATGAAAATTGAAAAATCTTGAAATGCAAATAATTTTTTTAAAGCACAAGTTATAAAAAAGAAAAGCCCGACTTGACTTATTTCTAAAGATACATGCAAATCGTTTTGCCCTCGTGTATAGGGTCAAATTCCATTTGTAAGATGATGGCCTTGGCCTCTTGAGAGATCATGCCTTAATTCAAATCATTAAGACGTAACACTTGATCATCCGATGAACCTCATGATGATTTCACATGAAAATTCTAATATGCTCGATTGTCGTAGTTTGAACTATTTTTCAAAACAAAATTTCTAGGATGGCAATGTGTTGAAATAAAAATCTATCATAGCCAACTCTACAGTATAGAAGAAATGACCTGATTGTCACTGATTTAAAGAAAATGACACGATCCTCCTCCTTCCAAAGGGCAACCTCCTACTAACATAAACTTGTCCACAGCATATATTTACAAATCTAAACAAATGGAGCATCCGCTATGCATGTCTATATATATTCTAAAACAAACACGCTTTCCAAGACAAACAAATGTATTAAAGACAAAGTTATTTTCTAATAGTTTCACGTAAGTTTATGAACATGGGAAACATCTTGTTAAAAAATATCATCAAAACAACATCAATAGTATGGTCCAATGACTAATCTAGTTTTCATTGTTAAGACTATGTCTATGCTCAATATTAAGATACATGTGTGAATTGTGTTAAAGAAATAATCTCACATCTAAAAATTGATGTGGTGTGGAGTAGTTAATATATATTGGTTGGTCTATAATTCACTAGCTTAAGCTTTTGAGTTAAGCTGGGTCCAACTAAATATATTGACGAGCTCGGGCTTGGGTTTCCCTTTTAGAGATTTTCTTAGGTAAATGTATCGGACTTTTACTGCGCACTCTTAACAACTGGTATTAGAGCCAATGATTACGGTTTTCGGGTAGGTAGGCATTGTGGTATAACAACGTGGGCTCGTGAGGATAGGCTAGGTGGGTGTTATGGTATCAAAGAACTCCTTTCTTTTGAGATAGTCTATTTTGGAACATGAAGACTTTCGAAGTTCGGGTCCGTAAGGATGATGTTGGGTCAAAATGATATTTGATTTAAGGGGAAGTAGACCTAACATTGGAGTTTACACGTAAGTGGGAGATTATTAGGATACATGTGTGAGTTGTGTTAGAAAAGTAGTCCCACATTTGAGAATTAATGTGGCATGGAGTAGTTAATATATACTAGTTGGCCCATAACTCACTAGTTTAAGCTTTTGAGTTAAGTTGAGTCTAACTAAATATATTGACGGGCTTGGGTTTTCCCCTTAGGGATCTCCCTAGGTAAAGGTATCGGACTTCTGCTGCGCACTCCCAACACTCAATATTCCGTGATAAGACCTGCTAAGATTTCCTTGGAGTAAGTCTCCATCTGTATTAGCTCGTTCTCTGCCCAAGCAAGACATCTTGAGAATATTATGCATTTTCACAACCCCTCAATGGACTCAGTTCATAAGGACAACAAGTATAAAGCCACTAACTCCTTTTCTATTAATAAACCAATTTAGACATATATTTCATAAATTAGGTTTACAAATTATTATATAAAACTTTTCACAAGTTATTTCGTCAAGAAGAATACATCTCATACGCTAAAACCATTTCACATTACTATGCCGTTGCAAATAACGGAAATGGTATTAAATGTATGATTCAGTTCTGTGTGACAAATATATTCTGAACTCCAATTTTCTTGTTTTAATAAACGCCATGCTCTGCATATCTGTTTTATACCTAACTCCTATATTTTTCAAGACATCGATTTCCAAGTCATCAAAGGTACATACAACACTCATTTGTTACCCCAAAAAGAGGGAATGAAAGCTACCTTAAATGGAAATTTGGAATCCTATTAATTAGATGATAAATAAATATCAAAATCAAATAAAAATTTACTGGCTAAAATACAATTGAAGTGTCAAAAATTGGCATAAGTGGATACTTTAGTGCCAAAATTTTTAAAATGTACACTTAAGTGTAAAAATTGGAGAAGAATGGGACACTCAAGTGAAAATGGTGAAAAAATCCAACTAAATTATTGACGTGGCTTTTTTCTAGCAAAAGAAGTGCAAAATGATGTTGTTTTGGGTTGGGTGCTGATGTGGCTAAGCTTAGCCCAAAACGGCATTGTTTTATGTCGAATTCAAATTTTAATATAAAAATTAATTAAATTCAACTAAAAACTTAATTTATTTATAAAAAAGAGAGAGAGGTCAACACAAGTGGCGAGGGCCGTCAACCCTTACCCAAATCTAGGTGAGGGTTGCCTCCCTCTCTCGGCTTCTGGCAAGGGCCTGCCGACCATCGCCACCGCCCTATTGGCAATGGGGTAACGGCTACGGGTGAGGGAGCCCCCTCTCACTTGTGCTGACCTTTGTCCTTTTTTTTTTTATTATAAAATTTTTAATTGAATTTAATTAATTTTATATTAAAAATTGAATTTGGTTTAAAACGAAGTTGTTTTGGCCAAGTCTAAGCTGGCTCAGCTTTTCGACAAGCCATGTCAACAATTTATATTATTTTAAAAATGTCACATAGCATTTCTAAGACTAGTTGCCAGACTTGACACTAAAATGTCACATTTTTCTAAAAAAATGACACTTAAATGTACTTTGTGGAAGTTTTAGCATCAAAGTGTCCATTTGTGCTAATTTTGATACTCCAGTCGTACTTTAGCCAAATTTACCTTACCTAAGATTTGACCAAGCTAGTCTTTTTCGTAATAAAATGACTCCGACGTGCCTTCGAAAACTAACTCGAAATAGAGCAAGTTTGCTTTCCATTGAATAGTGAGAGGTTGCATGCTGAAGCTAACACGGCACGTTGGAAAACCACTTACCCCTGTTTCAAGCGGGTCCGCAGTAATTCTAGGGGAACTCGATGTTCTAAAAGGATGCACTCACCTTTCACCCAAAAGATGGCTAGAGGCGGGTGAAAAACAACGCCAAATGCAGAGGGTTGAATCTAGTCTAGCATTGTGCAACAAAGTTCAAACCTCGTGCTGATCAAAACATAATCCCAAATCAACTTCTGTCGACACCTTATAGAATCAGCCCAACAGCCTAAACCCGAATTGATCCAAAATTACAGTTTAACCAAGAAAATTTCTTTGATTTGATGAATTAAGATTTCGAATTCTTATCCAACACTTCGAAATATCATTAATCCAGTGTGGTTGAGACGTCTACAATGAGCATGCACCAGCTTCCATTGTCCCTTTCTCGGTTTCTTGTCTTCTCGTCTTCCTCCTTTCTTTTCCCAATCTTTCCTCTCTCTCTCTCTCTTCCTCTTTTTGTATTGGTAGCAGCTGCAACAAACTTAATGAACGAGCTGAGGAAGTAACTCCAAATGATGTTCCCGATTTTTATGCTATAAAAAATATAGAGATAACCCAATTATCTAGCGTTCCAAGTTGTGAAAGACAATAAACAATATTACGGTTCTTTAATCCCAAAAAGAATAAATGTATAATCTTTACAGATTAGTATGCAGATGTACGGATCGAACTCCGCATCTTCAATAACTCCCTAAACTTCGTAATTAAATTAAAATATGTGGGCCAAAGTCGAAATAAAACGAAGGACCAGCATATATCTTGCAAATTTCAAGGAAAGCTTCTGCAATGAAACCTAACCGATGATGGCCCAAACTCGCAATCATTGAAGAGCGACTGCGAACAAGTACTATAAAGAAAGCGAAAATGGAAGTAATCATTATCACTACCTAGCTAACACCTGAAAATTAAGCTATCGAGTGGTTAATGGTTGCTATATCATCGTCTTGCGTGGGGTTACTTTCAGGGAAATACCATTGTCTCTTTCGCATGATAGTCGCCAATGGTGAGCTTGAAAATGCCAAGCAATAATGTAGCTTGAATGGTTTTTTCTCTTTTTGGTCGGATAAGCTTGAATGAGTTGAGTAGTCTTTTTCGCTATTGGAGAAGTTTCTTATCAAAGACAAAAGTAGCGTCTAGTGCAGAAGTAGGAATTAATATTTTGGTCGTAGGCCAGTGTATTTAAGATTTCAAAAAACCCTCGACCAGATCTCGAACTTGCTGTCGGTGGTCTTTAAGACTTCAAAATCCGACATGGCTCCAACGTGAAAAAATCGGTTATCTGCCATGTGCCGTTTCAGACGCCTGAATTTCACCAACTGCAAACTTAAGATCTGATCACAAGCTCTTTTCTTTTCTTTTTTTAAAAAATCTTGCACCATTATTTAAAAAGTTCAACAACGAATCACTTGATTTTACCCCTTTCCTTAAATTTTTTTCCTCCTCCCATTTGACATAGGTGTTGTAATTACGACTTATCATGATAGAGTAAATGAGATCAAAACTGTATCAGATCTCACAAAAATCATGTGAACTCACGTAATTTCAATGGTTAAATTAGTATTTTCTATGTATTTGTTATGACTTATTTGACTCTACCATTGCTACTTGGAATTGGGAAGAGCACACCCAATAATCAAATATGCGACTTGGTGTCTGTTTAGGTCGTGCAGTGCCTGTGTGTCCTCAGTGCTAAGTTTTCTTTGCTTTAAATAATTAGGGCAGAAAGTTTCAGTCAACACACCTCTTAACAAACAAATGGTGGCTGCTAAACCAATGAATGGGTTTTCTACGGCCTTTACTATTGGAGAAAACTCCTAATTGATTTTGAAGTTGATAAAATTATCCAGAACCTTACCTATTCTAATATATAATTCTTGATGTGTTTGAAAATAGGTACTAAGTCTAAGGGATGAATTTTCAAAATATATCTATTCAAACTTATATATGGACTTTATACAGACGGAGGAATTGTTGTCCTTCTAACACACCTTAAGTGGATCTAGATGGAGATATGTAGATTTGAATTATATATTCCAAAACTCGATATTTTCAAGATCTATATCTCTAATGGCTAGTATCACGACTAGATTTCATGCCTAAAATATATTTGATTCTATCAATCTATGATTGGCAATCAAATTCTTCAGGACAAGTTTTTTTGCTTATTGAAGAGATTCACTTATGAAAACCTAGAATCAGATTGTACGGGTGACTAGATTCACTAAGGAGATTCAATCATGTCTCTCTAACAGCTACAAAATCCTTACAAAGAAAATATACTCAACGGGATAAGGTTGAAAGATTTACCTTCGGAGATTTCCAACGGCAAGTGGAGAAGGAAGAATATTTAAGAAGACAGAGATGCTGTAGAGAAATAAGATGTGATTCAGAATCTGAAATTCCAAAGGCCGAGAGAATTCGAAATTCTTACTTATTTTCTTTGAGCTCAAAATTGTGAGAAAAGTGTGAGAAAAACAACGTTGAGTAGTTGATTGAATTTGTGAGAATCATTCACAAAACATTAAACTCAGATTGTAATTACTCTTTGATCATATAATGAAATCTAACCTATTAGCTATCAGCGTGGGAGAGTGGACGTAGGCTTAAACTAAGTTGAACCACTATAATGCTTGTGTGCAATTTCTATTGCATTTTATTTTTTGTACACTATCTAAACACTTTAGACGTTTGAATTGAGTGTGAACAGTTTTGTTTTTGTATATGTTATTATTTAGAGTTTTATTATTTAAATTATTTTTTGCAAAATTTTTAATTGTCCTAGAATCAACTATTCACCCCCTCTAGGTGATTCATACTAGCTATCTCAATTGGTATCAAAGCTTTGGTGCTTGTTTTATTGAATTATTTATACTTCTGAGCTAAAAGATCTCCTATGGCTAGTATCTTGGCACTAGCTATTCTCAAAAGATAGAGCAACACTAGGCCACCTTATTTTGATGGGAAAGAGTATAATATTTGGAAGAACAAAATGAAGGCTTTCCTGAGATCTAAGGATCCTCTTGAATGAGACGTCGTTGAGAAAGGAATTGATCCCAACACTGCATCTAGGACTACTGCAAAGAAAGAAGATAGCAAAGCTTCAGATATTTATACTACTCTATCTAAGGAGGAGTTAGCAAAAAGAGAAGCCTTGAATGCAAAACCTATTTACTCACTTTATTGTGCTTTATCACCTATTGAATATAACATAATATCTTCTTTTGAAGCAGCCAAAGAAGTGTGGGATAGATTGCATGTCATATATGAAGGGATAGACTAAGTAAAGGAAACAAAAATCAATATTCTATTAGGTCAATATGAATCCTTCAAGATGAAACCGGGAGAATCTATCGGTGATATGTTTAGCAGATTCACTAATATAGTGAATGGCCTAGTATATTAGCGGTAACCAATTTCTAGACCAACAAAAGTCAACAGACTTCTGCAAGGACTTTCAAAGGACTAGAACAATGCCAAGACTACCATACGAGAAATCTTGAGGATTTCACCGTTATACATTGAAGAGCTTGTTGGAACATGACAATCCTATGAAGTTGAACAACTCAATGATGAAGATAAATCAAAAGGTAAGAAGTCTATTGCACTTAAGTCTAATGTTGATTCTGATGACACAAATTCAGAAGAAGACATGGATGATGAAGAACTAGCTCTCTTGATTAAGAAATTCATAAAGCTGAAAAAAAGGAAGAAGATTAAATGGAAAAAGACAATATAGACAATTTGGACAGAAAAGAGCAACAAAAGAAGATGAACCATGTAAGGATGTAATTTTCTTTGAATGTAGGAAAAAGGGCACATTAAGCCAAATTGTCCCTTACTTAAAAAGAAGAAAGGGAAATATGAGAAGTTCACAAAAGCTCTGGAAGAAGAAACTCAGAGTGACATAGAATGTGAAGAAAATAATGAGGAATATGCAAACATCTATCTAATGGCACATTCATATAAAGAGATAGATTTCGAGTCAAAGGCATAATCTGAGTCAAATAGAGAAGTCAAGGTAAGATATCCCGAGATCCCTACTAAAGATTCCAAATACATCAATGAGCTGTGTTTGAATCTCAAATCCACTCTTAAAAGGATCTCCTAGATAAAAAGGAAAATTCTTAGCTAAGATGACAAGATATTTCATGGATTTTTTTTTTTTGAAAATTTACAAAATGATTTTGAAATTTTAAAGGAAAATTGTGATTTACTTTTCAAAGAAAATGATATTTTGAGAAAAGAATTTTCAAATACCATAACAAAATTTCAAAAGGTTCGAAAACATTGGAGCACATTCTTTCCAATCAAATTCCATATTACAATAAGTTTGGACTTGGTTTTGATAAAAAAAGTGATCTTTTGATAGATTTTTCAAAAATCAAGGAGAGACTAAGATAAAGACCTCCTAGACACGCTTACAAAAGACATTTTGAAAAGGCTTTCACAAAACCCCTTGGTCGAGAAGCACTTAAATGTTCTAAGTGTGGTGATTTAGAACATTTTCAAAATAAATATCCCAAAGTCTAGAGACCTGTCAAGAAGGATTGGGCAAAAACAACTCATACCGGTTATTCTCTTAGATTCAAGAAAGTCTAGGTACCAAAGAAAGTTTGAAAGTATTCTTTGATTGTAGGTAACTATCAAGAGGAAGAACAAATGGTACTTAGATAGTAAATGCCTCAAGCCAAATGACTGGAGATTCAAGTACCTTCATCAAACTTGAAAAGATAAATGGAGGAAAAGTTTCTTTTGAGGAAACAACAAGAGCAAGATTATTGGAAAAGGAACAATAAAGATTAGAAGCCCGACCATTAGAAATGTATGCCTTGTAAAAGACTCGACTACAGTCTAATTAACATTAGCCAACTGTGTGACATAGGGTTTAGAATCAATCTTCAAGAAGACACTTATTTTGGAACTAGTAGTGATTGCACTCAGACGTTTACTGGAAGAAGACATGGAAAGATCTATTTGCTGGACATAAAATTTGATTCAAATCAGTGTCTTGTGTCTATACAAGATGACTTAGACTTATGGCACAAGAAGTTGGGACACGTCAGCATAAAGCATATTTCTAAATTATCTTCCAAAGAAACTAGTTCGTGGCCTTTTGAATATGAAATACAAGAAATCTGAACTTTGCATGGCCTACATACTTGGTAAACTGGTAAAGAGTCCATTTAAATCCATTAATCATGTTCCTACTAACTGTGCCTTGTGGCTTTTACACATGGATCTATTTGGATCTACAAGGAGTCAAAACATTGGTGGTAAGAAATATTGTTTAGTTATTGTGGTTGATTATATTTACATGGGTTTTCTTTCTTTCTCACAAAAATGAAACATTCTCATATTTTTCAAAATTTGCAAAAATGGTTTAGAACAAGAAAGGTTATGTCATTTCAAAAATCAATCGGATCATGGGGGGAGTTTGAAAATCAAAGTTTTTCTGATTTTTGTATTGAAAATGGTATTGAACATCTTTTTTCTTCTTCCTACACTCTAGAACAAAATGGAGTTATAAAAAGAACAAATTGTTATTTATAAGAAATGTGCAAAACTCTATTGATTGAAAGCAAGGTCTCATCTCGTTTTTGGGCAGAAGTAGTTTCAACTGCTTGCTATATCACTAACATAGTCTTTCTAAGGCCTCTTCTTGAGAAAACTCCCTATGAGATTTACAAAGGTTGTAAACCAAATATTTCTTATCTTCGTGTTTTTGGTTATAAGTGTTTTATTTTGAAAAATGGAAATGATCGCCCTGGTAAGTTCGAAACAAGGTCAAAAGAAGGAATCTTTCTTGGCTATTCAACAACAAGCAATGCCTACAAAGTCTACAACAAAGTCACTCAAATAGTTGAAGAATCCATAAATGTGAAGTTCCAAGAGAATGGACAAACTCATTCAGAAGAATATGTGTATCATTTAGACATAGTATAATCACAAATCCTTGAGGAAGGTTTTACTCGGAAGAAGGAAGAAGCTTCAGTAGAAGATAAAGAAGATTCTACACAACCGGAAGACTCTCAACCAGATTAGAAAGAAGAAATCAAGATCAGAAATTGGAAGCATAAATCAAGTCACCTACAAAATCTGATCATTGGAGGACTAGAAGATGGCATCCGTACTCGATTAAAAGGCAAAGGGAATTTGAGCACTTACGTACTCATCTCTGGAATTGAGCCAAAAGGAGTAGAAGAAGCATTGACAAGTGAAAGCTAGATTGAAGCAATGTAGGATGAACTAAGGCAATTCATAATCAATGATATATGGAAACTAGTACCTAGATTGAGGAACAACTTAGTCATTGAAACAAAATAGGTATTAGAAACAAGATTGATGATTAATGAAAGGTTGCAAGGAACAAGGCAAGGCTTGTAGCCAAAGGCTACTTATAGGAAGAAGGCATAGATTATGATAAAACATATGCTCCTGTGGCCAAGTTAGAAGCCATTAGGCTATTGTTAGCTTATGCTTGTTTCCATGATTTTAAATTGTTTTAGATGGACGTGAAAATTGCATTCCTAAATGGATGTATCAAAGAAGAAGTTTTATGGAACAACCTCATAGATTCGAAGAACCATCAAAACCAAGCTATTCTACAAGCTAAATAAGGCACTTCATGGTCTAAAACCAGCACCTTGTGCTTGGAATGAGAGACTTAAGTAACTTTTTAGTAGAAAAAAAATTTGAGAAAGGTAAAGTTGACACAACTCTCGTTATACAAAGAGACAATAAGGAACTTTTAATTGTTCAAATTTATGTAGATGATATTATTTTTGGATCTTCTAACGAGCAACCATGCAAGAAATTTTCTAAGTGTATGTAGGAAGAGTTTGAAAGGAGTATGATGGAAGAATCCCCCTTTTTCTAAAAATAAAGCAAACTTGAGAAGGAACTTTCATTTACTAAGAAAAATATGCCAAAGAAATTGTCAAGAAGTTTGGACTTGAGAACTGCAAGAAGACAAAAAACTAATGTCTTACTCATCCAAACTAGACAAAGATGAGTTTGGTAAGAAGGTAGACCATAAGGTATATAGAAGCATTATTGGTTCCTTGCCCTATCTTACTGCATCTAGACTAGATATTCTTTTTAGTGTTTGTATATGTGCTCAATTTCAAAGTGATCCAAAAGAATCTCATTTTACAGTTGTCAACAAAATTATCAAGTATATTGGTAATAACCCTTTGCTAGGTCTTTGGTATCCAAAGGGTTTAGATTTTACACTTATTGGATACTCAGACGTTGATCTAACTAGTTGCAAAGTTGACAAGAAAAGTACTTTTGGAACATGTCAATTGATGGGAAATATACTTGTATCATGGTTTTCAAAGAAACAAAGCATTGTAGCTTTGTCAACTGCATAAGTAGAATATGTAGCCCTTGGGAGTTGTTGTACTCAAGTTCTATGGCTTAAGCTACAACTAAGAGATTTCGGAGTAGAAGCTTCAACTACAGAACTCAAATGTGATAATAGAAGTGCTATCAATCTGACCAAAAATCCTATTCTACATTCAAGGGTCAAGCATATTGAGATTAGACATCATTTCATCCACAACCTTGTTTAGAACGGTGATGTTAATATTCATTTTATTGAATCCAAAAACCAACTTGCTGATATATTTACAAAGCCTTTAGAAAAGAATACTTTTGAAGCTATTAGAGAAAAGTTGAATATTACTTACCCTTTCAATTGAGTATTCTTATGAGACTGGTATATAGACTACGTGTTCGCATTCAAAGTCTGAACTAACATTAAGAAGGTATTGAAAGTCTACACCTCAAAGTTGGAACACATACTCAGAAAGTAATAAATCCTTTCAAATTTTTGGCGCATAAATTTTTGGCAAGAAAATCAGGTACCTATCCTTTTGCTCCTTAAATATATTTGTTTGATTTATATTGATATAATTTCTATAAATATTTAAATCTTCTTACGTTCCTATTTTTAAGGGATTTTGAAATCAAAAACTGCAAAATAGTAGTTATTTTTCAAAAATTCCCTTGCATCAATTTTTGTTCATCAAAGCCGTCTTCTTTCTTGCACTGTTTCACTGTTTATAAAACCATAAGTCGTCTTTTCTCTCAAACTACACTTCGGACACACAAATCGCATATTCTCTCCAACGAAGTAACTCCCTTTGAAGCAATCTCACAATGTCGTCCAATTCAATCTCTATCTTGTCCAAGACCCGACATTCTTCTCGCATTGCAAGCAGAGCATTGAGGCCCATACTTGGGCAAACGCATTTCGAGAGCAGTGGTTCGTCCGGAGAGGAGTCGCTTAGGGCTTCTGAGATTCAATCTGGAAATGTAGAAGCCTCAACCTTCGAGTTAAACAATCTTAGGTCTATATTGACTTTCTACACCCCATCGAAAGATGCGGGTGCTCCACCATTGATCCTTGAAGGATTTTTGAAGGACAATAACTTTAGAGACGAAGAACATCTTATGTCCTCCTTTGCCTCTAATGTTGGCGTGTCTGGGAAAGAAAAAGGGGGCTGCTGCGTCTTCTAAAGGAAAAGGACCAGTCGAGAAGTGACTCAATCCCCCGACCCTAAAACTGGTTCTGAATAATAATGGGAAGGTAGAAGGGAAGACGAGGATGAAAGGTTAATAAGGGATTTTCAAATTAAGTTAGGGGTTGCTGCAAATATTGAGAAATTAAAGGGTAAATTGTTCAGAAATAAAGAACAAAAGGAAGCCTATGGGATTATGTTGAACAGGGGAATCATGAACCATAGGACTGGAATTTAATTTTTTGGACAACATAGGTGTGTTTCTACGCCCCAAGTTTGCAAAATTGGAATTGGAGGATATTTGCTTGTAGTCGTCTAAGGTATATCCAGAACTTACTGTATATTTTTATTCCAATCTGTCTTTGTTGTCCCCAAACAAATTGCAATTTACTGTCTATGATGAGGTTTGTGATTTGAATGCAATGCAATTGGCTGAAATTCATGGGGTTGAGTACTTTTATTTTAAACCAATTAGAATAACTCTTGAGAATGTGTACAAAGCTTTGTCTAGAGATGTTGGGTTTGAAAGAACTTCAAAGACACATATATCATATTCATCTCTGTCTACTATGAACATGTTGGCATGCAAAATTGTTATCAACTGCATTAGGCCTAAAGCCTCTTCGGGGATAGACATTTCAAAGTTTGAAACAAAACTAACATGGGCTATCATCATTGAGGTACATTTTTCTTTGCCTCATACCATCTTGCTACACATGTATAGAACTATATTGAAAGGGAAACGGCAACTTCCATATGGTTCTCTGGTGACAAGGATCTTTGAGTTCTTCAAAATCAAGATTCCATTTGAGTTAGGCTTAAGGATGCTTCTTGTGATGACTATTGGGGAAAATATGGTAGCAAAGATGAAGTTGAAAGATATTCTAGAAGTCTGGAAAAGTAAGAAGAAAACTTTCACAATACATTCTGAAAGTCCTGTAACTGCTGGAGGAAGAAAATGGAAAGGTACAGTTTCTAGAGGAACCAAATCTACAAGGAAGTCTAAAGCTTTGCCGTTAAGGGACTTTGATGATACTGAGGAAAAGATTGAAAAGGCTTTTGAGGTGTCTGAACCTATAGAACCAGAAGAGCCAAGGGTAGATCCAGAAGGAGAGATTTGATGAATAGGACAAAGACGATGAAGATGTTGAGGAAATAGAGGAAGATGCAAGTGCTACTAGTGATAAAACGAGAGTTAATTTTGCTGCACAAACTGGAGAACCTATTGCAGAACAAGCAATAACTGCCACACGGCAAGTTGTTGAGGAGATAGAAGAAGATGCTGTTGATATAAGTTTTGAGCACACTCCAGACAAAGGGGATCGGACTGATAAGACACTTGCAGATCTTGAGGATCAGATGAGCATATCTCCTGCAGACATTGAGGACATCTATGAGAGGCATCATCTAGAAAGATTAGTTGATAGTTTGGAAGATACTCCTAGAACTCAAGGGGAGGACCAGAATGTACCATCTCAGGGGGAGGTCTAGAATGTTACTGATGCTGCTATTCAGATTGTTGGTTTTCTAACTCCTGCCAGTACTGCTTTTGTTGATGTGAGCATTCAGACTGAAGGGACTCTTGATTAGAAAATTGCACAGATTTTGGATATTCTCATGGATGTTAACGTGAAGCAGGTGGCTATGGAAATTGAGATGCAAAAGCTTTAGTCTTCCATCAATAACAACCTTCAAAATATTCATAACTAGGTTGAGCAGAATATTACCCAAATCGAGAATGCCTTTGGAGAATGTCTTAGCAAGATCAATGATGCTGTTCAGAGTCTGGACAACTTTTAGCTTGTTCAAGTCCTGTTCAACCCTTGATCACTTGCACCGCATATTTTTGCACTATCTATTTTCTAAGTATTTCTATGTTTGCACTAAGACTTTTGCACTAAGTTTGATATTTCTACTATGATTTAGATTTGGTGTGTATTAAATATCTGAACATATGTTTGATTATATAAGTTTGATATCTATTTGTTTGCTATTATACTTATGTTTATTTTTGGTGCCGTTGAGAAAAAGGGGGAGAAATCGTGCAGATATACTCTCTGTGCAAAAGGAGGAATAGAGAAGCATTAAGCAAAAGGATGGAGAATTTTTTTTTTTTTTCCAAAATTTTATATTTTGCTTTAGATTTTATTTCCTGATGCACTTTATGCTTCTTATGATATATTTTAATATCTACTTGAAAGTTTTGTCACCATAAAAAAGGGGAGATTGTTGGAGAAAACTTTCAATTGATTTTAAAGTTGACAAAACTATCCAGAACCATACATGTTCTAATATATAATTCTTGATGCGTTTGAAAGCAAGTACTAAGTCTGAGGGATGAATTTTCATACTTTATTTATTCAAACTTATATATGGACTTTATACAATTGAGGAATTGTTCTCATTCATGCCTTAAGTGGATCTAGAAGAAAATATGCATATTTGAATTCTATATTCCAGAACTTGATATTTTCAGGATCTATATTTCTAATGGCTAGTAATCATGACTGAATTTCATGCCTAAAATTTATTTGATTCTATCAATCTATGATTGGTAATCAAATTCTTCAAGACAAGTTTTTTTCTTATCGAAGAGACTCACTTATGGAAACCTAGATTTTGATTATATATGCAATCGGATTCATCAAGGAGATTCAATCATGTCTCTCTAATGGCCACAAAATTCTTAAAAGGAAAATATGTTCAATGGGATAAGGTTGAAAGATTTATCTTTGTAGATTTCCAATGGCTAGTGGAGAAGGAGGAATATCTAAAGAGATAGATGTGCTATAGAGAAATAAGACGTGATCTAGAATCTGAAATTCCAAAGGCTGAGTGCTATTCGAAATTCTAACTTGTCTTCTTTGAGCTCCAAATTGTGAGACAAGAGTGAGAAAAAAAAGTTTGATTGATTGAGTAAATTTGTGAGAATTATTCACAAAGCATTACACTTAGATTGTAATTACTTTTTAATCGTATAGTGGAATTTAGCCTATCGACTGTCAGTGTAAGAGGCTTGATATAAGCCGAACCACTATAAAGCTTGTGTGTAATTCCTCTCATTCCTTGATTTCTATTAATTTTATTTACTGCACACTGTCTAAACACTTGAGATGTTTGAATCAAGTGTGAATAGTTTTGTTTATGTGTCTATTATCATTCAAATTTTTATTACTTAAACTATTTCATTCCGCAAAATTTTTAATTGTCCTAGAATCACCTATTCACCTCCTCTATATGATTCATACTGGCTATCTCAATTACCAATTATTGCATCCGCTCCCAAAGCTGTTTATCACAATATCATCGCCTCGAAAAATTTGCTGTTATGTGATGCCATGCTATGATTTTTTTCCTGAGAACATTGTAGCAGACTCCAAACGCGGACTCTTATTTCGGTTTCGGACATTGTTGCATGTGACTGACTGTGATCTGCTTATGACAAGCCTAGAGCTTCTCGATACAGTAGGTGGGCTCCAATCAAAGGGACGTCCGCCAAATGAGAAAAAGTAAAGATGCACGTGGAAAAAAGTCGCACTTTTAAATTTGTTGATGTCCAAGAAACGTCAGGACGTACGAAGGATTATCTATATATAGTAATAAAATATACGATTTGCCTCCTCTAACCTGTATAGTGTGTGTATTTATATTTTCAGAAATCTACCCGGTCCCACTTGGCATATATCTTATCGTCGGCCTAACATTCAACGATTGATAACTTTGCGCCAGGAATTTGGTCATCAAAACCCCAATTTGCTGTTAGTTAATATGAAAATACAAATATTTGTCATTTTCCTTCTTTAGTGCCACAAGTAAAACCTGACTTAATTAAGTGTCATCTCTTTTTTCTTTTCTCCTAGAAACAATAGAGATTAGCAATTAAGGAATTCTGCAATCAAGCTTTAGGAGCTGCAACAAGAAGGTTCCTCTATTGTGATCAACCATGGAAGCCTAGACTTTGGTTAGTTTCCCCAAGTACGTGCCCCATCTCTGCTTGGTTACTCTTGTCACTGTTGTATGGTGTATGTGTCACCTAAAATATTTTCTCTCAAAACTCAAAGGTCAAGATGGTCTCAAAAACTATCCTCATCTCCGACTAAACCTGGATGCCCCCCTTCGGCCAAAAGGAAAAATGAAAGCCTAATTCCCTTCCGTTGAACCATCTATCACCACAAGAAATTAGGGCTAGGGTGACGAAAATAATTTGGTCGCCATGGATAACCTGCCATGACAAAGACAAACTTCGTTGCCATAGGCTAGGCAATGGCAACGGCAACTAGAGACCAAACCCGATGAAACATAAGCTTTGTCACCATTGCTCCACTATATAGCGACGAGATCTCAGTTTTGTCGTGTCAATGCAGATAGGAAGTGACCTTAGTCGATGAAGTATGAATTTCATTGTTGTTGCATTGACAAACCAACAAAATCAAAAGTTTGTCACTGGAGTGTCGAGAAACAGAGACAAAATTCTATTTTCATCGCTTTTTATAAGACAAAAGCTTATCAAATGCAACAAAATTAAGGTTCCATTTGTTTTGCAATTAATGATTTGAAAATTATTATTTTTTTAAAATGATTGATTGGATTGCTTGAATTTGTTAGTTAATGAAAAATATTTTCATTATCGACAACAATTTTCATATTTCATTGGCAATAAAAATATTTTTCGTATATTTATTTTTGTAAGCAATGCAATTGATTTTGTAAAAAATATTTTTTGAATTATATATTTTTCATGAAATAAATGTAACTTAATAATGCTATTCAACTGCCTCAACTTAAAAACAAAAACAAATGTCTCATTTGGACTAGATCGAAAACTTAGGCGATGTCGTTGTCGCACATAAGAAGAAGCAGGTACGATTTCATCCCACTTTCTTACGTCTCTAAATTATTGGGGTTTTGGTAGACAAGCCTAGGGCTCTCTGACATGCTCCAATTGAGGGGCGACCACCGAATGAATAATGAAAGATGCAAATGGAAAGATACTTGAAAAATAGCACCGAAAATCTTAAATTATATCACTTATGATAAATTTATCTTGTATTTTTTATGACATTAAAAGCCCCAAATTATGTCACTTATGATAAATTTATCATGAATTTTTTTTATAAAACTAAAAACTTAATTATGTCCATTGTAACGCATTTATCTTAAATTTTATTTTGTAACACAAAAAAATCATAAATTTATACTCATATGACACATTTATCCATAAATTTTTGACCAAAGGGCATTTTCGTTTTTTTTTCTTTTCTTATTTTCTTACTTTTGCTTGTTTTTTCTTTCTCTCTTCCCTCCACCAGCCATGGTGGAGGGAAGCCAGTGAGGGCCACCCTTGTAGATGTTAAAGTCGGGCAAGGACTACACTTGCCAGCCCAAGCGAGGGCGATCCTTGCCCAACATCGGCGAGAGCTGCCCTTGCCCAAATTTGATACTAGCAAGGGTGGTCTTTACCAGCTTCCCTCCGCTAGCCATGACAGAAGCAAGAGAGAAAGAAAAAAGGGAAAAAAAGAAAAAGAAATAGAAAAATGAAAAAGATGAAAATATCTTTCAATCAAAGAGTTTAAAAGTAAATGTATCATAAGAGTACAAGTTTGAATTTTTTATGTCACAAAATAAAGTTTTGAGATAAATATGTCGAAATGTGCATAGTTTGGGGTTTTTAGTATCATAAAAATCCAAGGTAAATCTATCACAAGTGACATAATTTTTGGGTTTTTAGTGTGCAAAAAAAAGTTCAAGATAAATTTATCATAAATGATATAATTTAAGATTTTTAGTGGCATTTTCCAAAATAGTTTGACCTTTGATTTTTTTAACTTTAGCATCAACGACAAGACGTCCATACAGTTGTTTATGTAAAATAATAATGGCATATATATTATCTGCAGTCTAACATTTAAGGAACAATATCGTCAAGTATTTGTTGTTTTCCTTCTTTCATGCCTCAAGTAAAACCTGACTTGATTAGTGATTCACCGGAATTCGATCGATAAAGAAATATCTCTCACTTAAATTTGTTCTTTGATTTTGTGTAAAAGGAAATAAATTCTATGATAACTCCGAATAAGAGTCTTATCAATGGAGCACGAGGAACAAATATGTTTCAACCAAATTTAATCCATGAGGAAGTACAATAATAAATAAAGTTTTGCCGGGATTTGACCGATGGCAAAGTATGAAGACAAAAAAATACAACGTTGAAAATAAACCGGCGATGAAAAACTAAAATGCGAAAATCGGTTGTTTGATCAGACTTGAATAATCAAAACTACACTTTGTCCTTATCCATCATGTCCACTCTAGTTTACTCGAAGCAGCTGAAGGTCCTACCCTCTCTACAAAGAAGATGAAGCAAATAGTAATCAACAGTAAAGAAAAATAAAAGAAAATAAAAAACCATAAAATTCTTAAAACAAAAGCAAAATCACGTCATTTTGAGTAATTTTGTTCATGTCCAATTGCTGCCACGCCATTAAGAGGATAAGAATGACTTGAGGGGGAGGGGGGTTTGGTAATGTGTCTACTTCTCCTAATTACAATTCTTTTATTCCCTAAAAAAACAAAAATTCATTTAGTAATGTCAATTAATTTTTTTGTTCCCCTGAATAGAAAAGTGAGCAAGGAATAAATTTATGACATAAATAAGAAGTGGAAAAAAGTTATTTCTTGCTCTCAGGAATAATTTATGGAATAAGTGATTTTTTTTTCATCTTCCTCTTCTAACAAATCACAACCGTCGGTCGCTACCACCACTGTCAACCGTCGTTGGTCGTTGGCCACCATCAATTGCCGGTTAATGGAGGAAGAAGAAGAGAAAAAAGAAGAAGAAAAGAATAAAGAAAAATGAAAAATCTAAAAAATTATTATTAAATTAAAAGAAATTATACTTAATAAAAATTTTGTGGGTTTGGTAATGTGTCTACTTCTCCTAATTTCTATTCTTTTATTTCTAAAAAAAAAAAATAAATAATATAAATCCATTTGGTAACCTCAATTGATTTTTTTGTTCCCTTGAATAGAAAAATGGTCGAAGTTAGTTTTGGAACAAAAACAAAAAGTGAAAAAAAGTTACTTCTTGTTCTTGGGAACAATTTGTGAAATAAGTCATTTTTTTCTTCTTCTTCCTCTTCTCACAAATCACCTCCGTTGGTCACTGCCACCGTCGGTTGCCAACTAATGGAGAAAGAAAATAGAGGAAAAAAAGAGAAAAATCTAAAAAATTATTAAAAAATTAAAATAAATTTTACATAACAAATAATTTTGTGGGTCATACCAAATACATTTATGTTCTTTTTCTATTTCAAAAATATAAATTTTGTATAGTTATCAAACACGTTGTTTTACTTAGAATTTATTTCAAAGAATATAAAATTCAAAAAATTATTTTTGTAAAGAAATTATTTCTTAGAACATAAATGTTATCAAACACACTCTAGATCATTAAGTTAGTAATTTCATATGAATATGAGAAAATTCCAAAAAATAGCCCCAAGTACCCTTAGTTTCTCAAATAAGAGTTCGAAGTTGACATTGTTTCAAATAAGGACATGGAGTAACTATAATTGTTTCAAATGAGGGCCTGACCTTACCGGTTACTAGCTAGCTAAATTTTTCGACTAATCAAGAGCATTTTTGTCATTTGCCACTTTTCATTATTTTTTCTTTCATTATTTTTTTCTGTTTCATCTTCTTCATTATCGCCGGTGGTCGGCCGGCCATCGGCAATGCCATAAAGGGCTAGACGAAGGTTGCTCTTGCCCGATCCGGCAAGGGCCACCCTTGCTGGCCACAAGCAAGGGACAAGCGAAATTGTCTCTCACCTTGAGAAGGCTGCCTCGTGGCCATCCGCGAGGTAGCCCTCACCGATCACGAGCGAGGCCGACCTCGCTAGATCTAGCAAAGGTCGGCCACCCTTGCCAACCTCAAGCGAGGGACGGGCGAGGCCGTCTCTCACCCTGAGAGAGCCCGCCCTCATAGCCATCTACAAGGTTGACCCTTGTCGATCGCAGGCAATGCCAACCTCGCTAGATCTGGCGAGGCCGGCCCTCATCGGTTGCGGACAAGGGCGACCTCGCCAGATTTGGCGAGGTCATCCCTCGCCGGATCGGGTGAAGGCGACCCTCACCCAGCCTTGTGTGTGCTTCATCATTGGCTGGTTGGCCATCAGTGATGGAGAAGAAGATTATTAGAAAAAAAATAAAAAAATAGTAAATGACGAAAATACCTGTGATTGTTGGAAAGTCAGGCCCTTATTTGAAATAAATATAACTACTTTAGGCCCTTATTTGAAACAAAGTCAACTTCGAGCCATTATTTGAGAAATTGAGAGCACTTGGGGCCATTTTTTGGAATTTTCCCTATGAATATTGACAAGATCAACTATATTGAAATTTTGCAAAAAAGGTTTTAGGATTACATTTTTTATAATTAAATTGATAGTCATATAATAAATTTAAAACTAATTTGATAATTTTCTCAAAAAAAATCATCTACACCTCTTAATAAACAAATGGTGGCTGCTAAATTAGTGAAAAGAAGGATAAATAATTAAGAGAATATTCATGCAAGAAGAATGGATGATTTTTCCGGAGTAAGTTTATTAGGAATACCACAACTTTCGTATGGCGCTCACTTTGATGCAAAAACTTTTTTTTTTTTTCGCTCACTTGAGTGCCATAAGTTTAAAAACGTTCACTTGAGTGCCACTTTTAACGTGGCCACCAGAAAAGTTGACATGGTTGCTGGAAAAGTTGACTTGGCCGTCGGAAAAGCGACATGGTGCCGATGAACAATATTTTAATATATTTATTAATTTTTTTCAATTTTTTCCAATTTTTTTTTTTTTTGCTTGTTTTGTTTATTTTTCTTTAGGGCTGGCGAGGGTCTAAAAAAAATAAACAAAAAAGAAAAAAAAATCAAAAAAATTCCAAAAAGAATAGAAATGGCGTTGTTTTGCATGAAAAATCCACGTTGGCGTCAAAACTTATTAAAAAAAAGAAAAATCATTAAAAAATTCCATGTATGCATTTTGGCCGGAAGTGGCACTTAACTGAACGATTTCACTCCAATTTGGCACTCAAGTGAGCGACAAAAAAGTTTTGATACCAAAATGAACGCCGTACGAAAGTTATGGCACTCCTAGTGTCCAAACCCCGGTTTTGTCTATGTCTACCAAGTGCTGGTTCAGCCCCAGAAGTTGCTTTCATTACATGATCGCATTAACAAAATTTATTGTCATGTGATACCATCCTTTTTTTTTTTTAAAGATCATCATAGCATAACCCCAAAAAAAAAAACTCGTATTTCAATTTCAATAAGCCAAAAACAAAACAAAACAAAGGATAAACATTCCCAAAAAGAAAATTTCCACAGGTCTAAATAAATACAATATTTCTCTTACACAACAGCTTTTTCTTTTTCTTTTTTTGTCCTTTTGCTCTCATGCTTAATTGATGGCTTTGAGCTACTTACACAAGTCTTCTCAATTCAACAAGAAGAAAATGTCTCCTTGGGCGAAGGCCGACAACATCATTGATATTCACTGTCGCATAAAACTAAAAGTGGATACGTTCTCATCCATTTTACTTACGTGTCTCAATTATTGTGATTTGGGTAGGACCAGCTTAGGGTTTATCAATAATTGTGATTAGGGTACTGTCCATCGAATGAATAATAAAAGATTCAGATGGAAAATCTTTTAGCTTATAATTTTTGTTTTTTACCATCAACGCCAAGAGGAACGACCGATTGTTTATATAAAATAATAAAAGATACGATTTCCTTCCCCAGAACTATAAAGTATTTGTCTTTTCACAAATCGACATGCATTCCCATCTAGCATATATCTTATCTTCAGCCCAATATTAAAAAATTAATAATACTTAAACTTTAATATAATACATAATATAATTATTGAACTTTTAATTTGTTTAATATAATAATTGAACTATCCCTAAATATTTAATAAATTTTTTATATTTTTAATTTGTTCAATCTAATTTCTAAACATTTCAACAAAGTCAAATCAAACCATTATGCCTCATTCACTACTTTTCATATTTACACTATTACCCAAATTTTAAAACACTTTTCACATAAGTTATTTTTCTATTCAAAAAATTAATACTTTCTTATATATTTTGTCTTTATAAATATCATGATAATTCCATTTAAGTAATGTTTAGCTTACGATCTTTATAATAGTAAAAGTAGAAGCTTCTTTAGAATTATATCATATTGATATTCTTACTATTTAAAGTTTAAGTATTTTTAGAGACCTTGACATCTGGAATGCCAAAACTTGACATGAAGAAACATTAAGTGTCAAAAATTCAGAAATGCACACTTGAGTACCAGAATTGGAGAAAAATGGATCATTTAAGTGCTAACAATGAGAAATTCTGGCCAAAATGTTGATGTGGCATTTTTCCGATGAGTTGAGATCTAAATGGCATTGTTTTGAACACTAACGTAGTCAAATAAACCCAAAAAAAGTCATTTTGGGTGCTAATGTGGCTAGATTAGCCCAAAATGATGTTGTTTTGACTTCAATTCGATTTTTATATAAATATATAATTAAATTAAATTAAAAAAATATTAAAAAAAGCAGCTACCCCATCGTCGGTAGGGCTGTGGCAATGGCTGCAAGGGTTTCCGGCATTGGTCCTTGCCAAAAGTCGAGAGAGGGTTATGACCTTTGCCCAATGCTTGCCTAGGCTAGGATGAGGGCTGGTGACCTTTGCCCAAATCTGGGAGAGGGTTGTTACCCTCTCTCAACTTCTAGCGAGGGTCGCCTAGGGCATCCACGACCCTCATGGCTATTGTCGTGGCCCCACCGGCAATAGGGCAACGGCCACGTCCTCTTCGCATGGTGCTATGCTGCTGTCCCTTTTTTAATTTTTTTTTTAATATTATTGAATTATTTATATTAAAAATCAAATTTGGGCAAGTCTAAGCTGACTCAACTTTCCGACAAGCCATTTCAGTGTTTATATTATTAAAAAAATGACACATAGAATTTTCGGGGGCCTTCGTTGAAGTTGGTATTGAAACGATTTGATTTTCAAAAAAAGTGATAATAAAATTGTACATTTCATAACTTTTGATATTTAAGTATCCTATCGTACCAAGTTTTGGTACTTGAGCTTTTTTTTGCCATTGTTTTTGTAAGAATATCTATAAACGATATTTCTGTAAAAAAAAATAAAAATCAATACACGATATTTATATATCTATTGATGCTTATATTAACCTAAATCTTGTTCCTAATATTTTAGATTGATACAATTTTTTTTTGTCGTCCATGTTTTCAAAAAAATAAGGAGCAGGAATTAGATTAATAAAAGTACAAATATCTATAGATAATTTAATATTGCTTTTAAAAATCATTATGAAAATACTAGGCATAAATAGAGGTGGTGAATGGGTGGATCAGGTTGGACTTAGGTGGATCATAAATGGGTTCAACCCAAATTCATTTATTTAACCTATTTTGATCTATATATTTTCTAAAAACTTTAGATAGCCCAAACCCAGGTCCAGCCTCGCCTACAGGACATGTCTAAGCTCGTCCACTTTGTTGAGAACCTCTATGAGCAAGAGTGGCTCTTCGAACACAGGCTTGTACGAGCGACATCGTCCCTCATCCCGGTGCTTGAGGGTCTGATCTCCTCCAAGAATGCCAAGATTGCAAAGTCAGTGAAGTGAATCGAAGACCTCGAAATGTTGAACGAGAGGTTACGGGATGCAAGCGAAGAGGGAGAGAGATGAGAGTCTGAGCCCTAGTAGATTGGAAATGGGTTTAGCGTAGAACCCATTTATTTAGGGCTTTTACTTTTAGAACCCATTATAGCTAGGCTCTTCATATCTGAAATAACCCGTAAATGATTCATTCCAACAAGTTTAGGTTAATAAATGCTTTTAGGGCCCATATTGACAGGTCTAGGCATAAAATAGGAGTAATATCCACTCAATACAACTGATATTCTACTTTTGTTATTATAGAGATCATAAGCTAAATTTTATTTAAACAAAACTATCATAGTATATACAAAAATCAGAAAAGTAAAAAAAGGTAATAAAAAGATAATATTGTTCTTGTTTATTCAGGAAAACAATTGAAGTGAAAAGATTTTCTAAAATGTGAGCAATAAAGTAATTTGAAGACTCGTGAAGGTACCAAAGGACTAATTCTAATGAAAAGTTAATGGATTAGATTGAACAAGTTAAAATATTATGGGCTATAGTAAATATTTAGAAATAGTTCAAGGACCATAGAAGAATGAATTACATCGCATATTGAGCCTTAGTTTAAAGATTATTAGTGTCAACTTCTCAAGGATTTACTGTTGTATGATGCCATCATGTGTTTGTCTTTATAAGAGGATCGTGGTGAAATCTAAAAGTAAATTCATTTTTCAATTTCGAAGAGGAAAAAAAGCCTTAGTATAAACATTACAATTTCAAAATTTCAAAAGTCTAAATTCAGCAATATCCTATAGCGACGGTTCATCATCTTTGGGAAAGTCAAAAGAACTTTCCAAAAGTATGGGCGGGAACCTTTGCGTTGACGCTCAGTAAGTGAAAGTATATATATCTTCAGTCTCTAACACATCTTATTTTTCTTTAGCAATTATATTTGATTGATGGCATTGAGCTCTTAACACAAGCTCTTGAAGTTTCCAAAAGAAAATGGAAAGGGAATTGTCTCATTAGGTCATGATGGAAAATGTTAGCAATCTTCATTATCGTATATAAAAAAGGGGAAAAGGACATTAGAAGTAGTATAACTTTCATATGGTGCTCATTTTAATGCTAAAATTTTTTGAGTGATAACTTGAGTGCTAATTTTGAAAAAAAAAAAATGATCACTCAGTGCTACTACCAATTTGACTTGTTGGAAATCCGACGTGTCAATTTTGTAAAATAATTAGTCCAATGTGGTTAATTGACAAAATGAGCTCAACATTAAGGAAAATACTAAAAAAACCCCAAACTAAATCATTTAGGACAAATTTACTTTGAACTTTTTTTATGACACTAAAATCCTCAAACTATGTCACTAGGGAGAAATTTACCATTAACTTTTTTTTGTGATACTAAAAACCTCAAATTATATCATTTAGGATAGATTTATCCCAAACTATATTTTGTAACGCAAAAGAATCTTGAATTTATACTCGTGTGACACATGTACCCTGAAATTCTTTGGTCGAAAAGCATTTTCGTCTTTTTTCTTTTCTTTTTTTTCCTTTTTATATTTTATATATTTTTTTTCTATCTTTTTTCTTCTTCTTCTTCTTTCCCTTTGTTGGCCATGGTGGAAGGAAACCAGTGAGGGCGGCCTTGCTTGACTACAACACTAGCAAGGGTGGCCCTTACCTAAGTTGAGTGAGGGTTGTCCTTGCCTGATTTAATGAGGGTGACCCTTGCTCGATGTTGGTGAGGGTTGCCCTTGCCTAAGTCAGGTGAGGGTTGCCCTCGCCAAATATAGTGAGGGTGGCCCTCCTCGGCTTCCATTCTCAACGGAGGGAAATAAGAAGAAGGAAAAAAATGAACAAAGAAAAAGAAGAAGAAAAAGGACAAAAATAGAAAAAAGTAAAAAGACGAAAATGCCCTTCGACCAAAGAGTTTGGGGGCAAATGTTTCACAAGAGCACAAGTTCAAGATTTTTTGTGTCAAAAAAAGTTCAAGGTATAATTTGGGGTTTTTAAAAAAGTTCAGAGTAAATTTGTTCTAAGTGACATAGTTTGGAATTTTTATTGTTACAAAAAAAAAAAGTTTAGGGTAAATTTGTCCTAAGTAGAATAGTTTGAGATTTTTTTATGGTATTTTCCCCTTATTTGACCTAAACAATGTCATTTAACTTATGTTTTCGCCAAATTAACAAAATAGGGACAAGTTGAATCTCTCCTTCAAACCCTAAACTCACGTTTGAGGATTTTGAGGCACAATCACGGTATGCAACCTGCAATGGAGAGCAAGAGCAGGAGAAGCTCAAGATAGTGTCAACCGAGTGAAGACGAGTTGAATATTATTGCAATTGTGGGCTCAAAAGTCCAAGTAGAGACAACACTTCAATCGTGGACTCCCACTTCGAAGCTTCAACTTTTCATACCCACTTCCAGAATTTTCCCCTTTTTCCTCGCATCAGTGTCGGTTGATGATTTCTTTTGAAAAGTTCTTTTTTCTTCTTTTTAACTTTGTGGGTGTCTTCTCAGTTTGTGATGCTCAATCGTCAAATTGTGTTGCAATTGATTCTTTTATATGGGAAGAAGAGAACTAGGGTTTACATGACAACAAAATGTAAAAATAGCAATTCAAAAGTCTCTGTATTTGTTTCCAAGAATAGAGCAGTTTGGTGTCGAGCTACTTCCACCCATTTTGTGCTTTTAGTAGCGATTGTCCCTCTAGCACCGAGCCCTAGCTTTTTCCCTCCAAGCTCTCGTCTTTTCCCACACCTCTATTTTGTCGAGAGAGAGAGAGAGAGAAGGGCCAAGTCATCGCCACGTTGGACTTCTTCGTTCATGACCAGTGCTGTTTTGTCAAGAAGGGCCAAGTCATCGCTACATTGGACTTCTTCTTCATAAGAAAACCTACATAGATATTAAAATTCTATTTAAAAAACCATATAGGATGAATTATCAAAATTTATCACTTGATATAGCACTCAAGTGATTGTTCGAAAATTTTTGACATCAAAGTAAATATCATACAAATATTATGACACTTCCACTGTTATTTTTTCCTCTAAAAAGTTTATAGAATAATAAAAAAAATTACTTCTACTGTTTCATTTTATTTTTTTCCTTTACCATCAGACCTGTCAAGGATTGCATAAAATAATAGTAAAAGATACGATTTGCTTCCTCAAAGTATAAAGCAGACTTTTCATCAAACGACACATTCTTTACCTGGGGATATTTCTTGTCCTCAGCCTAACATTCAAAGGTTGATATCCTCGTGTCAAAATTTTGTTTCTTAAAAATCAATGTGCTCTTAGTTATTTCATATGTGAGAATAAAAATATTTGGTATTTCCGCTCTTTTATATCACAAGTAAAGCCTGACTCACGACAAAGTGGACGAGGTCCTAGAAGAGTTTACTGTCTTCCATCAGCTTTTTTGGAATGTCTTTTGGTTTAAGGTTTTCGTAAACATCAAAATTGTTCTTGCTTAAGATCACAGCTGAGATTCAGAATTTGCCTGCAATTTCAACCCAAGGACTTCTTGTGGGTATCCCCTTTTTGTAAACCCACTTTGTATATTCATGAATGTTTTGTTCAACAGCTCCGATCCACTATCAATAAATAAACCTGGAAAGAGACCTCACTGAAAGAGCACGCCATTGCCGACATAAACTGTAGATGTAAAATAGTCTATACTTCCAAGATCTGCCCCATTATATCTAGTCTATGACAACTTCAGATTTTGAATCGGGATTGTTATTTTACGAACACATCTTTTTGGAAGGCGATTATCTAATTCTTTGACATTCTAGTCTCTGGCAATAGGGTCCGTGATTTTCGACTTCGATGGGAAGAAAAAAGCACCCGTGAGAACTGTACCTATACAGATGGGGTGATGAGAAATTCTGCGATCAAGATATAGGAGCTGCAAAATCCGTGCTCCATCCTTTGCTTGGTAAACTTCCTAGGAGAGTCCCGTACTTGAAGGAAAAAAGCTTTAGATTTTCAATGCAGACAACGTTATTATGGAACACGTGAACTAAAATTTTTGCGTCAATTTTCTGTATGAATATGACTGACTTCGTGATGCAGGAGAAGTTGGGGAAAATTGTCCAAAACGTCATAAATTTATTGCATATTTACCAATTCAGTTCTAAACCGTTCAACTTTGCCAACTAAGTCCTAAACCTTTTTATTTTTTGCTAGTTAAGTCCATCTAGTCAAAATTGACTGAAAATTGCTGACATGGATGGTGAACATTGACATGAACTTTTTTTAATAATATTTTAATAATTTTATGATTTTTTTTTTCTTCTTCTTCTTGTTTTTTTTTACCTTTTGTTTTTTTTTTTTTGGAGGTTGGGGGGGAGGTTTGGAGTTAGAGCTAGCGACCCTCACCAACCACAAGCAAGGGCCGGCTGACCCTTGTTAGCTCTAGGCAAGGGCGTTACTAGCCATAGGCAATAGCTTGGTAGCCCTTGTGGCACTCTAGGTTAGGGGTGCAACACCCTCGCCAATTTTGTGTGAGGGTTTGGGTGCCCTTGCTTTGGCCGACGTAGGTGTCGAGGCCCTTGCCTAGAGCTAGTGAGGGAGACGACACCCTTGCCTAGAGATGGCGAGGGTCGTTGGCCTTCACCTATGGCCAATGAGAGTTGCAGGCCCTTGCCTATGGCCAATGAGGGTCAGCCGGCGACTCTCGTTGGCCCTAACTCCATAAACCCATAAAAAAGAAAGCAAAGAAAAGGAAAATAGAAGAAAAAAACCAAAAAAAAATTGAAAAAATTATTAAAAAATGTCCACATTAGTGTTAGGTATTCATGTTAGCAATTTTTGGTCAATTTTGGTTGAGTGGACTTTACTGATAAAAGGTGAAAATGCTTATGACTCAATTAGCAAAATTGAAAGGTTTATGACTGAATTGATAAAAGTACAATAAATTTAGGATGTTTTGCACAATTTTCCGAAGAAGCTATAGCCCTTCATTGAGAGCCATAACACATCATTCATAAGTGGTATAGTGGTTTCTTGGAACCTGTGTAACCCCAAAAAATCGAGAAGATATTGTGCCTCATGGATATATAATGTGATAGTGACATGTCGTATAACTAATAAATAAAACGTGAAATGCATATCAACACAAAGTGAGATGATATTCATAATTGTGGACATTAGCAATTGATCAGATACTCCACGTCATCATTTTGACATTGGTGAGCGAGGTTATCTTCTTGGGGTTCATACATATGTTTTTGTGCTTTAATGACACCATAGTGACAGTGTTCATTCGTGACCCCTATCATACTTTGTAAAATTGTTTTGTGAGTGGTTGGAGAATCTTATTGATAGTTCTATGCTCTTGAAGATATAAACCATTCAAGCGTCGTACGTGTGCATGCTACTCTTTGGACGACTTGTTCAGGCTGAGCCATCAATTGATAACGATGAAGACCTACGACAAGAGGGGAATCTTTGTAGGTCTTGTGGCAGGCGTTGAGAGTAGCCATAGTTTAATATTCAACACTACATTAATCTATGGATTGGACCAATATATTTGCTTTGATGTTGTGGATCAAAATGAGTAATTTTTATATCTATAATATTTTGATGAAGTGACATAACTCATTTGACATTCTACATATATTGCATAGTCGATTTAGATAAATGTATTTTTGGTACTATTTATAAATATGCACAGTGGATATTCAATCTCTTATAAGAGATTTTTACCATTCACTATGCGATAGTTTGCTCATACCATTCATCTCAAATCTTTTGAGGTTCTATAGCTATTGCTAAATAGGATGGGAGCGAAATCAACAAGAAATTTTTGGGAGTTATATTTTGGTATAAATTGAAATAGTTGTACATATGTTGAAACGATATTTGTTGGGTTAAGTTTGTTTGTCACTAGAGATGTACGGAGGACTTTAGAATTCTAATCTTCTAACCAGCTTGTTGTTTAATCATATATATTAGGGAAAATTCCAAATAAGAGCCCCAAATATTCTCATTTTCTCAAATAAGAGTTTGAAGTGGTCATATTAGTCTCGTAGAATGGCCCAAAGTAATTATAGCTATTTCAAATAAGGGCCTAATTTTGTTGGTTGGCAAAAAATTCCTAAAAATCAGGGGATATTTTTGTCCAAACACAATTTAAATTTAAATTTAATTATATCAAAACTTAAAACAAAAAAAGGGGGAAAACCTAGGTGTCGCCTATGGCCACCACCACTATTGTTGGTGGGGTGATGGCGATGGCCAACGCTTGGGAGGGTCAACAACCCTTGCCAACTAGAGAGGCAAAGGCCCGTTGGCCCTCGCTAGAGATGGGAGAGAGTGGTGACCCTCTTCCATATCCGAGCGAGGGTCGGTTGCCCTAACACCCATCTAGGTGAGGGTCACTTGCCCTCACCCTCATCTGGGCAAGAGTTGTCGGCCCTTACCCAGGGTCCTTGACCTCGCTACCTAGGTCTAGGGGCCTTGGGTGATGGCCAGCGATCATTGACCAAATTTGGGAGAGGGTTGTCGCACACTCCTGTTGGTGGGTGGGGGTTGTTGGTTGTTGCCGCTGCCCCACTGGCGATGGGCTAACGACCACAGGTTAGAGGGAGCTCTTTTTGCCTGTGTTTTTCCTTTCTTTTTTTTTTTTTTTAGTTTGTTTTTATGAAAAAAAAAGAAAAAAAGGAAAAAAAATTTAAAAAGACGATTTTGCCCTTCATATCTAGTGAGTTCAAGCCCTTATTTGAGATTGATATGACTACTTTAAACTCTTATTTAAAATATTATTCACTCCATGCCCTTTATTTGGGAAAATGAGAGCACTTCAAACCTTTATTTGAAAATTTCCCTATATATTATGACAAATTAATTGTAGTTATTTGTTTGACAAAACATCCTTTGGACAGGACGATGGCTGTGTCATTTCCCTATATTTATGGATTTAAGTTTGATATTTGTTCATATTAGAAATTAGGCTGTGATCTTTTTGGATTTAAATTTTATGTGACGTTATGTAATAGGCTTAACACGTGAATCTTTTGTTAGGTACTGACGTGAATGTTCCATTTCGGTATTTTTCTTAAATTTAATGGACGGATATGCCTTAAAGTATACATATTAAACTTCCTTTTAGTTCCCTGAGAACTCATGTGTAATGGAGTTTGAATATGTTTAGAATAGTCATTATTTTTACAAAAGATGTCGTGCACTCTAGACGATTATTGGAGTGAAAATCATATTCGTTTATGCTTTTTATCCTATTGCAATATTTTGCGACAATAAGCGACAAGTTACATGGTCGTAAGGAAAAAATGGTTTCCATGAGAGACGGATCATATAAATTCGGTGGAATAAGGGAATGATGAGAAAGATAAATTGATTTTTGAATGTCATACAACCGAGTTGGATATTGAACAATCTTCTTATGGAGAAATGAACTTGTGAGAAGTTATTAAAGCTGCGAAGGAGATGAAATTGTTACCAATTAAACAAAGATCTTCTTGTTGTAGCCTAGTCTATCACTTGTTGCACGAGTGGCTAGAGTTCAAAGGAAATCCAATTAGTTTGAGATCTGGAGAAATGTTTACGTTGAGATTTGTTCAAAGAAAATGATTGATTAGAAATAATTACCCAGTGAAATATATTTAATTATCAACAATTTCTATTTAAATATTTTATGAACAGTGAAAATATTTTTCACTCATTCATTTTTATAAGCGATCATTTTTTTAAACCATTCAAATTTCACAAAACAAACAAAACGTACATTTTGATGCACTTTGAAACCATGATGGAATTTTTATTGTGAAGTGTGGAAATCAAGGTCGTTTCCCATGAGTCATGGGAAAACCCTAGAGCGCGTTCCAAGCATGACTTACTAAGGCACTGCTTTCAAAGAACCGGTGGACTTTTATTGAGTTTGAAAGATTTCGATAGCGCTTTAGTTTGTCCTATTATTGACTTTGAAGTGTTCAAGCATAAGATTCAAAGTCGTCCACCTTATGCCACGCATTGTGTGGCTGGCCAATTTCTAGTTCCAACTCTCGGTAGAAACGGACCTTGAATCTTGGACTTTGTGAAGCCCATGTGCATATGAAGAGCGCCAGTAGTCCAAGATTCTAGCGCAGGAGTACCTGGAAATGAAAAAGACGGTCAAAACATGTGCAAGGAAAAATCTTGCCTGTTTTTTTTGTTTGTTTGCTCATAGTGGGTGAGAGAGACCTTACCTAATGGAACGAGGAGACGACAAGTATCCACCTCCTCTTCTTTTCCTTTTTTTTTTATTATTATTATTTTACTTATCGGTAAATGGAATCTAAACTAATTTTCGCATACCTCTATTAGTCTAAGGGAACGCTCCTCGTGTAGTCTTGTTTATTTGGGATTTTACTTTTGAAATGCTCTTGATTAGGTTTGATTTTGAAATTAAAAAAGAGGGCCAATTGCTTTACGATCTCGGTCAACATTTTATTGATATTTTCATATCTTTTTGGCAAATTCTTTTCCCCTTTTCTTGGATGTGACTTAAAAAATCCTTTTTTTTTTTTTTCATACTCCATTTCCATATCCAAAATTTGAATCCTTTCTACAAAACAGCTACTAAGACAACAATCTTTTCGTAGGGGTAGACACATACCCATTGTACCTTTCTCGAAATGTATTTATTAAGTAAATAGTTTCTCGCGAATTTGATAACCTAGAAATAACGTCACTTGTAGTTTTGATCAAACCTGAAAACTAAACAGATTGTTAGTGTTGCTAGAAAAAGTCAAGGAGACAATCTATGAACATGATATTTTTATAACAAAATGAAAGGTTAATATGAAAAAAAAATGTCATTATACCCAATCATGGACAGTTACGCTAGTGTTTGTTTTCTCCCTCATCGTCGAGGTCGAGGGTTTGAATCCCCTAAATTGTTAACATGACTTAAGAGGGGGGGTCATGGGTGTTGGACTCCAATGCTAGCCTCCCCAGGTATTGACGCTTGGTCCGAGATGCACCTCACACTATATGGGCCATAGTTTGGCGAGCATAAGCTTGTCGGGCCCGACAAATCTTGAGTATAAAAAAAAAAATATCATCATGCAAATCAGACAATAGTTCCAATTCGTTGGTCATTTTCAAAAAGGGATTATCTTTTCGTAATCAGTCAAGTCAGCAAACGAGAAAATGGTGTATGCAGCCGGCCATGGTTAAAATATAAGTTGGAAGAACTAAAATATTAATTTAGTAATCCTAAAGTCAAAAAAATGATGACAAGAGGGGTCTTAATCACCCACTCAAATTCAAGTTGAAGAACAAAAAATATTAATTCGGAAGATTCGGAGGAGGAAGAAGATGCGTACATTGGGCGGGACATTGAGGTGGATATTTCGGAGGTTCCTATGTAGGCTTCTTATGTAACAATGTCTGAATTGAATTGATGGTAAACTCCAATGTAAGAAATCAAATTATTAAATTATGCTTTGCTCCAATCATACGCTTCCACATAATCTATTGGATAAAGGCATGCGCGAGCAAAGAAAGTCAACGAAAATAGGTGAGTTTAGGATGGTACATTTTGTTGTTGGGCCAAGTTACAACTCCGACTATAGTTTCGTTTATTTTTCGAAAAATGAATGATTAAAAAATCATTTTCATGAAAATGATCATTTACATTGTTTGAAATAATTAATTGATTAAATATGTTATCATTACCAATAAAAATTTGTCTAAAGATTTTTGTAGACAATAATAATATTTTTTATTCATCCATTTTTATAAGCGATACGGATTATCAATTTTAGAAAAATGTTTTAAAATTGTTCATTTTCTGAAAAACAATGAGCCTAAGCTTCCTTATTTTACTTTGGCTAATTCAAGCATAAGAGTCAAAGATGTCCACCTCATGCCATGCTTTGTCTCGATAACCGATTTCTTGTTCCAACCCTCGGTAGAAACGACCCTTGACTCATGGCTTTCGTGTAGCCCATGTGCGTGTGACTAATGAGGGGCACCAATAGTCCAAAGATTCTAGCGGTGGGAATTCCTGGAAATGAAAAGACGGTCAAAGCACGCGCAAGGAGAAATCTCACCATGAAGGGACAAGAAGAATCTCGTTTCTTTCTTCCATTATTAGATGGTGTCAGAGCTTAGCTCTTTCACATGCGTCGATTAATTCACCTACTTGAGCGATTTTAAGGGCAAATTTCATCATATCGATCTAATGCACTCATGATATTACTCATAAAGTGATCTTATTAAAATTCGAACCCAAGATCACAACCACTTTTCTTGAATGTGCCTAATTTTGAACCAATTTTGATATCCAAATTTTGAACCTGCGACATCTGCACTATTCAAAGCAATTATTAAGACAACAATATTTGGTACACAAATACTCATTGTACCTTTCTTGAGATGAATTTATTAAGTAAATAATTTCTTGCCAATTTGTTAATATAGAAATAATGTCACTTGGCTTCTTGATCGGACTTGAAAAGTGATATTTTGATTTATCGAGTACAAGCAATTCAAAATACCAACTGACCGTGGTTGTTTTAAAATAATATTATTAGATAGCATTATCATGTTAGTGTTGGCAGCAAAAGTCGAGGAGACACTCTATGGCCCTGTTTGGTTCAGCTTTGGCAAGGGGCTTTCAGGGCTGAAAGCCCCTTGGCCAAATGCGAACCCGTTTGGTTCGACTTTAGGAGGACTTTGGGGAAATGCAATTGCATTTCCAAGTACCCTCAAAGTCCCTTAGCCCAATGCTGCTCCAGAGGTGCATTTGGAACTTGCATTTTCGGAATGCAACATGATGCACTGTTCATCTTCTTCTTCACGTGGCCAAGGAAGCCGACGACCGCCGACGACCGCTGGCGACCACCGGCGACCGCCGGCCAAGGAGGCGACCGCTACCCTTGGTCGCGCGACCTCAGGCGGTCGCGCGCCGGGTCGCCGCCTGAGGCGCGGCGGTCGCTCGTCACCTGGGTCGGGCGACCCAGGCGGTCGCGTGCCTGGGTCGCCGCCTGAGGCGCGGCGGTCGCCCGCCCGACCCAGGCAGTCGCGCGCCTGGGTCGCCGCCTAAGGCGCGACGGTCGCCTGAGGCGCGACGATCGCCCGTCGCCTGGGTCGGGTGACGACCCAGGCGGTCGTGCAACCTCCGCCTGGGTTCGCGACCGCTTAGGTCGCCCGACCTAGGCGACGGGCGACCGCCGCGCCTCGGGCGGCGACCCACCGCCCGGGTCGCGAACCCAAGCGGTCGTGCGGCTGCCGTCGTCGCCCGGGTTCGCGACCCAGGCTACAGGTGACCGACGCCTGAGGTCGGGCGACCTCAGGCCGCCCGCCCGAGGTCGTGCGACCTCGAGGTGAGGCCTTTCGGCGGCCAGATCGGCCGGCTGGAGCTTGACCGGCCGCCGAGATCGGCCGCGGAGGGTGGCCAAAGGCCAATTTTGGTCGCCGGAGGGTGGTCGGTGGCCAAAGGAAAGTAAATTTGCAAAAAAAAAAATATTTACAATTTTTTTTTTTTTAATAAAAAATTTCGCAAAAGCCCCTTAACAAAATGGGGTATTAACCAAACGATATTTAGGTCAAAGTTTTTTCACAATGCAAAATTTACCAAACAGTATTTGCATTTCGAGAAACCCCTTTAGTCCAAAGGTATTTGCATTTTCCTAAATGCATTCCCCCAAAGCCGAACCAAACGGGCACTATGAACATCATGTTTGGAAAAAAAATGAAAGGTTAATATCATCATGCAAATCGTAATCAGCCAAAGTCAACACAAAATAGATGCTGTTATTATTCATCCGGCCAATGGGAAAAAAGTAATTTGATAGAACAAAAACATATAATTTAGTAATCATAAAGTCAACGGAATGACATAAATCGCCCGCTCACATTCAAGTTGAAGAACCAAAATGTTGTTAATTCGGAAGATGCAGAGTAGGAAGAAGATGTACGTTGAGGTTTCGGAGGTTCCTATGTAGGCTTCTTATGTAATAATGACCGGATTGAATTGATCGTAAACTCCAAGGTAAGAAATCAAATTATTAAATTATGCTACGCTATCATATGCTTTCACATAATCAATTGAATAAAAAGCATGTGCGAACAAAGAACGTAAACAAAAATAGGAGAGTTCATGATGGTGCATTTTGCAGTTTCCTCCAAGAGAACGAACAAGTGGGTCGAGTTACAACCCCAACTAAGCGTTGCTTATTTACTTTGATTTGTTCAATCATAAGATTGAAAAGCATCCACCTCATGCCGTGCATGGAATAGATAGCCATTTTCTTTTTTCCAACCCTCTGTAGAAACTACCCTTTAATCATGGCTTTTATGTGGTCCATGTACAAGTGAACAGGAAAATTATCAAAAATAGTTCTAAACATATAATAGGGTGGCCAATTTAGTCATAAACTTTTTAATTGTGTTGATTTAGTCTTAAATTATTTGACGATTTGTCAATATAGTCATTTTAATCAATTTTGACTAGAAATCATGACATGAATGCAAGCGAATTTATGTGGCACAACTGATATTGACATGAATAATTTTCGCAAAATCTTTTAAATCTTTTATTGTTTTCCTCTTTTTAAAAATTGAAAACTTGGAAATTTAAAGAAAATAAAAATTAGACAAAAAAATAAAAAAATAAAAAATTAGAATATCTTTTTAAAAAATTATAAAAACTGACCACATTAACACTGATGTGTTGTGTAGAATGGTTAGCGTCCACATTTGCAATTTTTACTATAATTAATCAGAAGAATTACATTACTAAATCGTCAATATATTTATGACTAAATAAGTATAATTGAAATATTTAAGATATAATTAGTATAGTAAACTTTCTTTTGGTAATTTTCCTTGCGAGTGACTAAAGAAGGGCAACAATAGTCCAACATTCTATAGCGTAGGCATACTTGGGAATGGAAAGACGGTCCAAACACGAGCATGGAAAAATCTCTCCGTTATCTTTATTTGCGTAGAGTGAGAGAAAAAGAGACCTCGAGTGATTGAATGAAGAGGCAACAAGAATCTCATCTCTCTCTTTTTCTTTTTAATTATTATTGACGTCTGAATTAATTTTCACATATCTCGATTAGTACACTTACCCAAGTAATTTTAAAGGTACAGTCCACTTACCTAATGCATTCAAAGTTTTACTCATAAAGTGCTCTTAGTAAAACTTTAACCCAAGATCACAAGTTTTTTGTCGTTGTTGTTGGATATGCCTAAAAAAAATTCATTTTTTGAACCCAACTTTTTAATATTCAAATTTTGAACCAGTGACCTCTCCACTTTTACAGAGCACTTATGAAGACAACAATCTTTTCATCGGAGTAGATCAATATTCATTGTAATTTGTACCTTCCTCCAAATGAATATATTATGTAAATGATTTCTGGCGAACTTGTTAAGCTAGATATAACGTCACCCGTGTTTGTGATCGGCCATGAAGAGTGATTTTACATTGCGCACAAGCTATTCAAGATACCAACTGACCGAGGTCATGTTAAATTTTATTTATTTATTTATGGTAATAGCATGCTAAGAGGTTAGGTTGAGGAGACGTTCCATCAACATTATGTTTGGAAAACAAGATGAAGGTTATTATCATAATGCAATTATAATCAGTCAAAGTCAACACACAAGAAATGCCGTGCCATCTGGCCGACGGGGAAAATAATTCGATAGAACAAAAATATTGATTTAGTAATCAAAAGTCAACACGATGGCATTAGGGATCTTAATCACCCTCTTACATTCAAATTCAGGGGAATAAGAATTTTATCAGTGTCATGACTTTCTTTGTATGGCATTCAAGTGAATGCCATAAATTTTTTCTTTTCAACCATCGAATATCATAATTTCTAAAAAAACGTTTATTTGAATTCATATCTTTCAGTCGGTTACTTGAGTGCTATAATTTTTTTTTTTGAAAAATTCATACAAGTATTAGGAATTTGACATGACATAGCTTTTGTGTTAAACGTTTGTAAAAACTCATGACACTTGAGTGATCAATTAAAATGTTATATGATAGTTATGGCATTTAAGTAAGTGTTGTGCATAAGTTAAAGTGAGCATTATATGAAAATTATAACATTTGAGATGTTTTTATCCTCAAGTTGAAGAGTAAAAACACTAATTCGGAAGATTCAAAGAAGTAAAAAGATGTACATTGTTCTCTTATACTTAATTTGGTCCTTTTTGCCTAGTACTAAGTATAGAAATATTTAATTGGAGAGATAAATGTGACCTAAAAAGATTTAAATTTAGGACCTCTAGCTTTGATATTATGTGATAATTTATGAGATCATTATTAACTATTTTAATAATATAATATATTAAATGAATGCGTGATTTATTATTTATAAATATTCTAACGGATGGTAAACTCCATAAATCAAATTATTAAATTATGCTATGCTCATATTATATGTTTTCACATAATCCATTGGATAAAAGCATGTGCATTTCACAGTTTCCTACGAGAGTGACGATCGAGAGACCGAACAAATGGGTCGAATTACAACTCCGACTGAGCTGGCTTACATAAGGTTACAGTCGTGCCTTGGCCTGCGCCGGAACTGAATGATTTTGCTTGTTGCTTCTCTCTCGTTTCCTTTCATTCCCTGATAGACTTTTGAGGTAATTACAGGCAACCACCAACTATAAGTCGTTCCATGATCATTGGAAGGCAGGGAACTGATATTCGAAGTCCGAATTGTTAATTAACATCACGCACATGGAAGACAAATTATTTTCTTGCATTAATTCATGTTTTAATTAAGCTCTGTTCGCCTCGTGAAAAATGTAATGTTTCTAGAAGATATTTTTAAAGAAGTCATTTTCCAAGAAAATAACCATATTTTCCGGTGTTTGGCTAAATTTGAAAATGAACTAGAAAATATTTTCTGTTATTTGGTATGGGAAATTCAATTTGATTTTCCTCCATGCACTCCTTTTAATAATTTTTAATATATATATTTATTTTTAATTTGAATTATTTTTGTTTTTAAAAATTTTCTTTCTTTTATTTTTTTTCACCTTCTTCTTCTTTGGCCAGTCTTTGGCTAGGGTGACAGCCGGCAATTGGCCAAAGGCAAGCTAGAGGCTCACGCTTACCATTGGCTCACCGATTTGGTGAGTTGCAAGCTCGAGCTCACTAGTCGTTGACCTGGCAAGGCTTGAGGCTAGTGTCGGCGAGCCTCGAGCCTCATTAGATTAGTGAGCTAGAGGCTTGCATTTGCTATTTTGGCGAGTGATGAGCTTGAGCTCATTAGAGGTTGTGAGCGCGATCATTAGCTTGAGGGCAAGCCTCTAGCTAGGCTTGCTTGTAGTTTGTTGCTGTGGCCGACGGTGATGGCTAAAGAAGGAGGTGGAAAAAAGTAAAAGGAAAAAAAAGAAAAAGAGAGAAGAAAAATGATTAAAAATTCAGAATGAGATAAGAGAGAGTGAGTGAGGAAAATATTTTTTCGTATTTGAAAAAAGGAAAATATTTTGCGTTATTTTAGAATTTTTTTTCCCTGGGTAGAAAATGTTTTCCTCGATTACTTCATTTTCTATAAAACAAATGCCAGAAAATTTAGAAAATATTTTCTTGAAAATTATTTTCTATGAAATAAACGGAGCTTTAGTAAAAGATTAGTCATATGATTTTCTTTGCTTTCTTTTGGCCAAGCTTGATGAGTTTAATCTATTCAACGGATGAATTGTGATTGGACATACTACCCAGGCGATCACATTGCTAAAGAACTGTTAAAACACAAATAAGAACGTTTTTGCTAAGTAGATCCAACAATTTATTGGCACTGTGAGCTATCTTAGAGACATTGTTGCCAAATCTCCAAGCCCATGCATCCACGGCAAAATTTTCTGAAGATAAAAAGAAAAAGACCCCTCCTTAGAAGGAAGAATGGACACAAGCTGTTCAAACACTGAATAAGAAGTTACAACATCTACCGCCATTGCAAATCTCTTTTGAGGAGAAAAGAATCTTACAAACAGATGTAACTGACAAATACTGGGCAAATGTTCTCTTTGAAAAAGTCAATCGTAATCGACAAATCAGTGGCTAAAAAAAAATGAAGATTCTCCTGGGCAGAAATTCATCATCACTCCACGTTCAAGGAAATATGAGCAGTTGAGTTTGGAATTAAAATTTGGATTCAACCTTAGGGGTCATCGTCTTCTCGAGGAAATGGATACTTCGAAACCAAGCACCTAAAAGGAGACAAAAATATTCTTGCTGATCTACTTTCAAGGCCCAAAGAGCGGGTGGATCATCCTCTGATTTCCCAACCATGGAGGTGATGTGCCACCATAATTTGGCAATTGATTTTCACAGGACAATTCTTTAGGCAAGCCAGACTTTTCATACGGGAATATCAGCTCAAGATTTTTTAACAAAATATGGAGGTTTGAGTTCAAAACCCCTTGACATACGTCCTGAATACCCATCCATTCATCTTTTCTCATTCGATCCGGCCAGCTTCCTAGAGGAACGAAAATGGTTCTAGGAGTATATTTTCATTGTTATACCATAGCCATTGACTTCCCTAGTGGAAGTGTCATTAGGATCATCAGTGCATTCGTCAATCAAGGATTCCAAAACAACTACCTCAAAGTGGTTTCATCTATAAGCTTATTAAAGAATTTATTCACCACCGAACTGATGCTTAAATTCCCGAACCCAAAAGTCCATAGAGAATTGTCCTCTATGTGGCAATTGTTAAAGGATGGTTTATACATCAACTGGATATGAGGAATGTGTTTCTTCATGAGTCATTGAATGAGACGGTGTTTATGAAACAATTGCCAAGTTTTGTGAGTTCTACAATGCCTAACTCGGTTTGTTTACTCAATAAGGCATTATATGGTTTAAAACAAGCTCCATGAGCTTGGTTTGAAAAATTTAGCAACTTTTTATTGGAGTGGGGATTTCATTACAGCTCTACCCATCCGTCATTGTTTATTCTTCACATGGGTCAATACACCTTGGTATTATTATTATACATTGATGATATTATTTTGACAGGCAGCTCAACATCTCCACTTTATGAATTAATAGAAGCTTTAAGTAGAAATTTATTTCTATGAAAGATCTTGGACAACTTCACAATTTTCTTGGTATTGAAGCCAAGTTTACAAGTCCAGACCTATGTCTAATGCAATCTAAGGGCCCGTTTGGTTGAAGAGGTTTTCCGAAATGCAAATACCATTTGGTAAAATGAAATTTTTCATTGCGGTGCGAAGCAACTTTGGCCTAAATGTCGTTTGGCGAATACTACATTTTGCAAAGCACTTTGACTAAATTTCTTTTTTAATAAAAAAAAATTTAACTTTTTTTAATCTATTCACCAAAGTGCCCAAAGTTGGTCGCTAGCCATCCTCGTCGGCCGATCGGCCTCGGTTAATCTCTCGGCGGCCGGATCTGGCCGTTGGTCAATCTTTGCGGCCAGATCTCGGGAAGTAGGGCTCGGTGGCCGGATGTCCGTATGGGCCTGTCTCACTGCCCGCTGTTCGAGATTTCCAACCAGAAACTGGACCCAGATAGGAAAATCCCAACCAAAAGGTGCGAACGGGTCAAGCCGACAAGTTTTCTAGGCATTTTGGGACCATTCTAGGGTGGTTTTTTGGCCTGTTTCCGACTTTTGGGTAGCCGAAATCACCGGTCCGGCGTGTTGTTGGGGTCGTTCCGCTTTCGATTTGCCAAAACAGGGCAGCGCCGTTCCCGGGGCGGCTGGCGTGCCGTCGGTAGGTGACCCGCGTCGAAATTTACAACATAGACAACATTTTTGCTCGGTTTAGGGCCTATCAGGGCTGGGGAAGTGGGGCTCGGCGGCCAGATGTCCGTGCGGGCCTATCTCGCTGCCTGCTGTTCGTGATTTTCGAGTAGAAACTCGACCCAAACAGCAAGAACCCCGCCAAATGGCGTGCACGGGTGAAGCCGGCGAGTTTTCTAGGCATTTTTGGGCCATTCTGGGGTGGTCTTTTGGCTGTTTCCGACTTTCGGGTAGCGAAATCACCGGTCGGCGTCTTTGTTGGGGCCGTTCCGCTTTCCGATTCGCCAGAATGGGGCAGCACCGTTCCCAGGGCGGCTGGTGTGCCGCCGGTAGGTGACCCGCGTCGAAATTTACAACATAGACAACATTTTTGCTCGGTTTAGGGCCTATCAAGGCTGGGGAAGTGGGGCTCGGCGGCCGGATGTCCGTACGGGCCTATCTCGCTGCCGTTGTTCGAGATTTTCGACTAGAAACTGGACCCAAGACAAAATCCCCGCCAAATGGTGCGAATGGGTCAAGCCGGCGAGTTTTCTAGGCATTTTGGGACATTCTAGGGTGGTCTTTTGGCTATTTCCAACTTACGGGGGGTAGCCGAAATCACCGGTCCCGGCGTCTTTGTTGGGGCCGTTCCGCTTTCGATTCACTAGAACGGGCAAAAGCGCCGTTCCTGGGGCGGCTGGCGTGCCGCCGGTAGGTGACCGCGTCGAAATTTACAACATAGACAACATTTTTGCTTGGTTTAGGGCCTATTAGGGCTGGGGAAGTGGGGCTCGGCGGCCGGATGTCCGTACGGGCCTATCTCGCCGCCCGCTGTTCGAGATTTTCGACCAGAAACTGGACCCAAACAGCAAAATCCCCGCAAAATGGTGCGAACGGGTCAAGCCGGCGAGTTTTCTAGGCATTTTGGGACCATTCTGGGGTGGTTTTTTGGCCTGTTTCCGCTTTCTGGGCAGCCGAAATCACCGGTCCGGCGTGTTGTTGGGGTCGTTCCGCTTCCGATTTGCGAGAACGGGGCGGCTGGCGTGCCGCCGGTAGGTGACCCGTGTCGAAATTTACAACATAGACAACATTTTTGCTCGGTTTAGGGCCTATTAGGGCTGGGGAAGTGGGCTCGGCGGCCGGATGTCCGTACGGGCCTATCTCGCTGCCCGCTGTTCGAGATTTTCGACGAGAAACTGGACCCAAACAGGAAAATCCTCTCCAAATGGTGCGAACGGGTCAAGTCGGCGAGTTTTCTAGGCATTTTGGGTGGTTATGGGGTGGTCTTTTGGCTTGTTTCCAATTTTGGGGCAGCCGAAATCACCGGTCCGGCGTCTTTGTTGGGGCCGTTCCACTTTCGATCCGCTAGAACAGGGCGCGCCGTTCCGGGCGGCGGCGTGCCGCCGGTAGGTGACCGCGTTCGAAATTTACAACATAGACAACTTTTTTGCTCTGTTTAGGGCCTATCAGAGCTGGTGAAGTGGGGCTCGGCGGCCGGATGTCCGTATGGGCCCATCCCACTGCCCGCTGTTCTAGATTTTCGACTAGAAACTGGATCCAAACAGTAAAATCCCCACCGAATGATGCGAACGGGACAAGCCGGCGAGTTTTCTAGGCATTTGGGACCATTCTAGGGTGGTCTTTTGGCTTGTTTCCGACTTCTAGGCAGCCGAAATCACCGGTCCGGCGTGCTGTTGGGGCTATTCCGCTTTCGATCCGCCAGAATAGGGCAGCGCCGTTCCCGGGGCGGCTGGCGTGCCGCCGGTAGGTGACCCGCGTCGAAATTTACAACATAGACAACATTTTTGCTCGGTTTAGGGCCTATCATGGCTGGGGAAGTGGGGCTCAGTGGTCGGATGTCCGTACGGGCCTATCTCGCTGCCCGCTGTTCGTGATTTTCGACCAGAAGTTGGACCCAAACAGCAAAATCCCCGACAAATGGTGCGAACGGGTCAAGCTGGCCAGTTTTCTAGGCATTCTGGGGCCATTCTAGGGTGGTCTTTTGGCTGTTTCCGACTTTCGGGCGGCGAAATCAGGTCCGGCGTCTTTGTTGGGGCCGCTCTGCTTTCGATCCGCCAGAACAGGGCAGCACCGTTCCCGGGGCGGCTGGCGTGCCGCCGGTAGGTGACCCGCGTCGAAATTTACAACATAGACAACATTTTTGCTCGGTTTAGGGCCTATTAAGGCTGGGGAAGTGGGGCTCGGCGGCTGGATGTCCGTACGGGGCTATCTCGCGGCTTGCTGTACGAGATTTACGAACAGAAACTGGACCCAAACAGCAAAATCCACGCCAAATAGTATGAACGGGTCAAGCTGGCGAGTTTTCGAGGCATTTTGGGACCATTCTGGGGTGGTCTTTTGGCATGTTTCCGACTTCTAGGCAGCCGAAATCACCGGTCCGGCGTTTTGTTGGGGCCGTTCCGCTTTTGATCCGCTAGAACAGGGCAGCGCCGTTCCCGGGGCGGCTGGCGTGCCGCCGGTAGGTGACCCGTCGAAATTTACAACATAGACAACATTTTTGCTCGGTTGAGGGCCTAACAGAGCTGGTGAAGTGGGGCTCGGCGGCCGGATGTCCGTACAGGCCCATGCCACCGCCCGCTGTTCGAGATTTTCGACTAGAAACTGGACCCAAACAGCAAAATACCCCCCGAATGGTGCGAACGAGTCAAGCCGGCGAGTTTTCTAGGCATTTTCGGGCCATTCTGGGGTGGTCTTTTGGCCTGTTTCCGACTTCTTGGCAGCCGAAATCACCGGTCCGGCGTGCTGTTGGGGCCGTTCCGCTTTCGATCCGCCATAACAAGGCAGCGCCATTCCCGGGGCGGTTGGCGTGCCGCCGGTAGGTGACCCGCGTCGAAATTTACAACATAGACAACATTTTTGCTCGGTTTAGGGCCTATCAGGGCTGGGGAAGTGGGGCTCGGCGGTCGGATGTCCGTACGGGCCTATCTCGCTGCCCGTTGTTCGAGATTTTCGACTAGAAGCGGACCCAAACAGCAAAATCCCCGCCAAATGGTGCGAACGGGTCAAGTCAAGCCGGCGAGTTGTCTAGGCATTTTGGGCCATTCTAGGGTGGTCCTTTGGCTGGTTTTCTACTTCTGGGCAACCGAAATCACTGGTCCGGCGTGTTGTTGAGGCCGTTTCGCTTTTGATCCGACAGAAAGGGGCGGCGCCGTTCCCGGGGTGGCTGACGTGCCGCCGGCAGGTGACCCGCGTCGAAATTTACAACATAGACAACATTTTTGCAAGGTTTAGGGCCTATCAGGGCTGGGGAAGTGGAGCTCGGTGGTCGGATGTCCGTACGGGCCTATGTCATTGCCCGCTGTTCGAGATTTTCGACCAGAAACTGGATCAAACAGCAAAATCCTCGCCAAGTGGTGCGAACGGGTCAAGTCGGCGAGTTTTCTAGGTATTTTGGGTCCATTCTATGGTGGCCTTTGGGTTTGTTTTCGGTTTTCCGGGCAGCCGAAATCACCGGTCCGGTGTCTTTGTTGGGGCCGTTCCGCTTTGATCCGCAAAACGGGGCGCGCCGTTCCGGGGCGGGGGCGTGCCGCCGGTAGGTGACCCGCGTCGAAATTTACAACATAGACAACATTTTTGCTCAATTTAGGGCCTATCAAGGTTGGGGAATTGCGGCGCGGCGGCCGGATGTTCAAACGGGCCTATCTCGCTTCCCGCTGTTCGAGATTTTCGACCAGAAATTGGACCCAAATAGCAAAATCCCCGCCAAATGGTGCGAACGGGCCAATCCGGCGGGTTTTCTAGGGATTCTGGGGCCATTCTGGGGTGGTCTTTTGGCTTGTTTCCGACTTCCGGGCAGCCGAAATCACCGGTCCGGCGTGCTGTTGGGGCCGTTCCGCTTTCGATCCGCCAAAACGGGGGCACCGTTCCGGGGCGGGTTGGCGTGCCGGTAGGTGACCCGTCGAAATTTACAACATAGACAACATTTTTGCTCGGTTTAGGGCCTATCGGTTGGGGAAGTGGGGCTCGGCGGCGGATGTCCGTACGGGCCTATCTCGCTGCCCGTTGTTTGAGATTTTCGACTAGAAAGCGGACCCAAACAGCAAAATCCCCGCCAAATGGTGCGAACGGGTCAAGCCGGCGAGTTTTCTAGGCATTTTGGGACCATTCTAGGGTGGTCTTTTGGCATTTCCGACTTCTAGGGAGCCGAAATCATCGGTCCGGCGTCTTTGTTGGGGCCGTTCCGCTTTCGATCCGCCGGGAGGACGGGGGCAGCGCCGTTCGGGGGCGGCGGCGTGCCGCCCGGTAGGTGACCCGCGTCGAAATTTACAACATAGACAACATTTTTGCTCGATTGAGTGCCTATCAGGGCTGGGGAAGTGGGGCTCGACGGCCAGAGGTCTGTACGGGCCTATCTCACTGCCCACTATTCCAGATTTTCGACAAAAAACTGGACCCAAATAGCAAAATCCATGCCAAATGGTGCGAACGGGTCAAGCCGACGAGTTTTCTAGGCATTTTGGGACCATTTATGGGGTGGTCTTCTGGCTTGTTTCCGACTTTAGGGCAGCCGAAATCACTTGGTCCGGCGTCTTTGTTGGGGCCGTTCCGCTTTCGATCCGCTAGAACAGGGCGGCGCCGTTCGGGCGGGCGGGCGGGCGTGCCGCCGGTAGGTGACCCGCGTCGAAATTTACAACATAGACAACATTTTCGCTCGGTTTAGGGCCTATCAAGGCTTGGGGAGTGCGGCTCGGCGGCCGGATGTCCGTATGGGCCTATCTCGGTGCCCGCTGTTCGAGATTTTCGACCAGAATTTTGACCCAAATAGCAAAATCCACGACAAATTGTGCGAACGGGTCAAGCCGGCCAGTTTTCTAGGCATTCTGGGGTGGTCTTTTGGCTTGTTTCCAACTTCTGGGCAGCCGAAATCACCGGTCGGCGTCTTTGTTGGGGCCGTTCCGCTTTCGATCCGCGAACGGGGGGCAGCGCCGTTCGGGGGCGGGCGGCGTGCCGCCGGTAGGTGACCCGCGTCGAAATTTACAACATAGACAACATTTTTGCTCGGTTTAGGGCCTATTAGGGTTGGGGAAGTGGGGCTCGGCGGCCGGATGTCCGTACGGGCCTATCCTGCTGCCGTTGTTCGAGATTTTCGACAAGAAATTGGACCCAAAAAGCAAAATCCCCGTCGAATGGTGCGAACGGGTCAAGCCGGCGAGTTTTCTAGACATTTTCGGACCATTCTGGGGTGGTCTTTTGGCCTGTTTCCGACTTCTGGGCAGCCGAAATCACCGGTTCGGCGTGTTGGTTGGGCCGTTCCTCTTTCGATCCGCCAGAATGAGACAGCGCCGTTACCGGGGCGGCTGGCGTGCCGCCGGTAGGTGACCCGCGTCGAAATTTACAACATAGACAACATTTTTGCTCGGTTTAGGGCCTATCAAGGCTGGGGAAGTGGGGCTCGGCGGTCGGATGTCCGTACGGGCCTATCTCGCTGCCCGTTGTTCGAGATTTTCGACTAGAAACTGGACCCAAACAGCAAAATCCCCGCCAAATGGTGCGAACGGGTCAAGCCGGCGAGTTTTCTAGGCATTTTGGGACCATTCTAGGGTGGTCTTTTGGCTTGTTTCCGACTTTTGGGCAGCCGAAATCACCGGTCCGGCGTGCTGTTGGGGCCGTTCCGCTTTCGATCCGCTAGAACGGGGCAGCGCCGTTCCCGGGGCGGCTGGCGTGCCACCGGCAGGTGACCCGCGTCGAAATTCAAATGATAGACAACATTTTTGCTCGGTTGAGGACCTATCAGAGCTGGTGAAGTGGGGCTCGGCGGCCGGATGTCTGTATGGGCCCAACCCGCTGCCCGTTGTTCTAGATTTTCGACTAGAAACTGGACCCAAACAGCAAAGTCCCCGCCGAATAGTGCGAACAGGTCAAGCCGGCGAGTTTTCTAGGCATTTTCGGGCCATTCTGGGGTGGTCTTTTGGCCTGTTTCCGACCTCCGGGCAGCCGAAATCACTGGTCCGGCGTGCTGTTAGGGCCGTTCCGCTTTCCATCCGCTAGAACGGGGGCAGCGCCGTTCGGGGCGGGTTGGCGTGCCGCCGGCAGGTGACCCGCGTCGAAATTTACAACATAGACAACATTTTTGCACGGTTTAGGGCCTATCAGGGCTAGGGAGGTGGAGCTCGGCGGCTCGATGTACGTACGGGCCCAACCGGCTTCCCGTTGTTCGAGATTTTGGACCAGAAACTGGATCGAAACAGCAAAATCCCTGCCGAATGGTGCGAACGGGTCAAGCTGGCGAGCTTTCTATGCATTTTCGGGCCATTCTGGGGTGGTCCTTTGGCCTGTTTCCGAATTCCCGGCAGTCGAAATCACCGGTCTGGCGTGCTGTTGGGGCCGTTCCACTTTCCATCCGCTAGAACTGGGCAGCGCCGTTCCCGAGACGGCTGGCGTGCCGCCGGCAGGTGACCCGCGTCGAAATTTACAACATAGACAACATTTTTGCTCGGTTTAGGGCCTATTAGGGCTAGGGAAGTGGGGCTCGGCGGCCGGATGTCCGTACGGGCCCATCCCATTGCTCGCTGTTCGAGATTTTCGACTAGAAACTGGACCCAATAAGCAAAATCCCCGCCGAATGGTGCGAACGGGTCAAGCCGGCGAGTTTTGTAGGCATTTTCGGGCCATCCTAGGGTGGTCTTTAGGCTTGTTTCCGACTTCTGGGCAGCCGAAATCACTGGTCCGGCGTGCTTTGTTGGGGCCGTTCCGCTTTCCATCCGCCGAAAGGGGCGGCGCCGTTCCGGGGCGGGCGGCGTGCCGCCGGTAGGTGACCCGCGTCGAAATTTACAACATAGACAACATTTTTGCTCGGTTTAGGGCCTATCGGGGCTGGGGAAGTGGGGCTCGGCGGCCGGATGTCCGTACGGGCATATCTCCGCCCGCTGTTCGAGATTTTCGGACAGAAACTGGACCCAAACAGCAAAATCCCCGCCAAATGGTGCGAACGGGTGAAGCCGGCGAGAGTTTTCTAGGCATTTTGGGACCATTCTAGGGGTGGTCTTTTGGCATTTCCGACTTTCGGGCAGCCGAAATCACCGGTCCGGCGTCTTTGTTGGGGCCGTTCCGCTTTCGATCCGCCGAAAAGGGTAGCGCCGTTCCGGGGCGGGGGCGTGCCGCCGGTAGGTGACCGCGTCGAAATTTACAACATAGACAACATTTTTGCTCGGTTTAGGGCCTATCGGGGTTGGGGAAGTGGGGCTCGGCGGTCGGATGTCCGTACGGGCCTATCTCGCCGCCGCTATTCGAGATTTTCGACAAGAAATTGGACCCAAAAAGCAAAATCCCCGCCAAATGGTGCGAACGGGTCAAGCGGCGAGTTTTCTAGGCATTTGGGACCATTCTAGGGTGGTCTTTTGGCTTGTTTCCGACTTCGGGCAGCCGAAATCACCGGTCCGGCGTCTTTGTTGGGGCCGTTCCGCTTTCGATCCGCTAGAACGGGGGCAGCGCCGTTCCGGGGCGGGCGGCGTGCCGCCGGTAGGTGACCCGCGTCGAAATTTACAACATAGACAACATTTTTGCTCGGTTTAGGGCCTATCGGGGTGGGGAAGTGGGGCTCGGCGGCCGGATGTCCGTACGGGCCTATCGCTGCCGCGTTGTTCGAGATTTTGGACCAGAAACTGAACCCAAATAGCAAAATCCTTTCCAAATGGTGCGAACGGGCCAAGCCGGCGAGTTTGCTAGGCATTTTGGGGCCATTCTAGGGTGGACTTCTGGCCTGTTTCCGACTTCTGAGGAGCCGAAATCACCGGTCCCGCGTCTTTGTTGGGGCCGTTCCGCTTTCGATCCGCTAGAAATGGGGGCGCCGTTCCGGGCGGGCGGCGTGCCGCCGGTAGGTGACCGCGTCGAAATTTACAACATAGACAACATTTTTGCTCGGTTTAGGGCCTATCATAGGGTTGGGGATGTGGGGCTCGGCGGCCGGATGTCCGTACGGGCCCTATCTCTCGCTGCCCGTTGTTCGAGATTTTCGACTAGAAGCTGGACCCAAACAGCAAAATCCCCGCCAAATGGTGCGAACGGGTCAAGCGGCGAGTTTCTAGGCATTTTGGGACCATTCTAGGGTGGTCTTTTGGCTTGTTTCCGACTTTGGCAGCCGAAATCACCGGTCCGGCGTCTTTGTTGGGGCCGTTCCGCTTTCGATCCGCTAGGAAGGGGCAGCGCCGTTCCGGGCGGGCTGGCGTGCCCGCCGGTAGGTGACCCGCGTCGAAATTTACAACATAGACAACATTTTTGCTCGGTTTAGGGCCTATCAGGGCTGGGGAAGTGGGGCTCGGCGGCCGGATGTCCGTACGGGCCTATCTCGCTGCCCGCTGTTCGAGATTTTCGACTAGAAACTGGACCCAAATAGCAAAATCCCCGCCAAATGGTGCGAACGGGTCAAGCCGGCGAGTTTTCTAGGCATTTTGGGACCATTCTGGGGTGGTCTTTTGGCCTGTTTCCGACTTTCGGGGCCGAAATCACCGGTCCGGCGTCTTTGTTGGGGCCGTTCCGCTTTCGATCCGATCCGCCAGAAACGGGGGCAGCGCCGTTCCGGGGCGGGCGGCGTGCCGCCGGTAGGTGACCCGCGTCGAAATTTACAACATAGACAACATTTTTTGCTCGGTTTAGGGCCTATCGGGGGGGGAAGTGGGGCTCGGCGGCGGATGTCCGTACGGGCCTATCTCGCTGCCCGTTGTTCGAGATTTTCGACTAGAAAACGGACCCAAACAGCAAAATCCCCCGCCAAATGGTGCGAACGGGTCAAGCCGGCGAGTTTTCTAGGCATTTTGGGACCATTCTAGGGGGTGGTCTTTTGGCTTGTTTCCGACTTCCGGGCAGCCGAAATCACCGGTCCGGCGTCTTTGTTGGGGCCGTTCCGCTTTCGATCCGCTAGAACGGGGCAAGCGCCGTTTCCGGGCGGGCGGCGTGCCGCCGGTAGGTGACCCGCGTCGAAATTTACAACATAGACAACATTTTTGCTCGGTTTAGGGCCTATCGGGGTGGGGAAGTGGGGCTCGGCGGCTCGGATGTCCGTACGGGCCTATCTCGCTGCCGTTGTTCGAGATTTTCGACTAGAAATTGGACCCAAACAGCAAAATCCCGCCAAATGGTGCGAACGGGTCAAGCCGGCGAGTTTTCTAGGCATTTTGGGACCATTCGGGGTGGTCTTTTGGCTTGTTTCCGACTTCCGGGCAGCCGAAATCACCGGTCCGGCGTCTTTGTTGGGGCCGTTCCGCTTTCCGATCCCGCTAGAACGGGGGGGCGCCGTTCGGGCGGGCGGCGGGCGTGCCGCCGGTAGGTGACCCGCGTCGAAATTTACAACATAGACAACATTTTTGCTCGGTTTAGGGCCTATCAGGGCTGGGGAAGTGGGGCTCGGCGGCCGGATGTCCGTACGGGCCTATCTCGCTGCCCGCTGTTCGAGATTTTCGACTAGAAATTGGACCCAAACAGCAAAATCCCCGCCAAATGGTGCGAACGGGTCAAGCCGGCGAGTTTTCTAGGCATTTTGGGACCATTCTAGGGTGGTCTTTTGGCTTGTTTCCGACTTTACGGGTAGCCGAAATCACCGGTCCGGCGTCTTTGTTGGGGCCGTTCCGCTTTCGATCCGCCCAGAACAAGGCGGCGCCATTCCGGGGCGGTTGGCGTGCCGCCGGTAGGTGACCGCGTCGAAATTTACAACATAGACAACATTTTTGCTCGGTTTAGGGCCTCTCAGGGCTGGGGAAGTGGGGTTCGGCGGCCGGATGTCCGTACGGGCCTATCTCGCTGCCCGTTGTTCGAGATTTTCGAGCAAAAACTGGACCCAAACAGCAAAATCCCCGCCAAATGGTGCGAACGGGTCAAGCCGGCGAGTTCTCTAGGCATTTTGGGACCATTCTAGGGTGGTCTTTTGGCATGTTTCCGACTTTTGGGCAGCCGAAATCACCGGTCCGGCGTGCTGTTGGGGCCGTTCCGCTTTCGATCCGCTAGGACGCGGGGCGCGCCGTTCGGGGCGGGCTGGCGTGCCGCCGGTAGGTGACCCGCGTCGAAATTTACAACATAGACAACACATTTTTTTGCTCGGTTTAGGGCCTATCGGGGTGGGGAAGTGGGGCTCGGCGGCCGGATGTCCGTACGGGCCTATCTCGCTGCCCCATTGTTCGAGATTTTCGACTAGAAAACTGGACCCAAACAGCAAAATCCCCGCCAAATGGTGCGAACGGGTCAAGCGGCGAGTTTTCTAGGCATTTTGGGACCATTCTAGGGTGGTCTTTTGGCTTGTTTCCGACTTAGGGCAGCCGAAATCACCGGTCCGGCGTCTTTGTTGGGGCCGTTCCGCTTTCGATCCGCTAGAACGGGGGCGGCGCCGTTCCGGGGTGGCTGGCGTGCCGCCGGTAGGTGACCCGCGTCGAAATTTACAACATAGACAACATTTTTGCTCGGTTTAGGGCCTATCAGGGCTGGGGAAGTGGGGCTCGGCGGCTGGATGTCCGTACGGGCCTATCTCGCTGCCCGTTGTTCGAGATTTTCGACCAGAAACTGGACCCAAACAGCAAAATCCCGCCAAATGGTGCGAACGGGTCAAGCCGGCGAGTTCTCTAGGCATTTTGGGACCATTCTAGGGTGGTCTTTTGGCCTGTTTCCGACTTACGGGCAGCCGAAATCACCGGTCCGGCGTGCTGTTGGGGCCGTTCCGCTTTCGATCCGCTAGAACGGGGCAGCGCCGTTCCAGGGGCGGCTGGCGTGCCGCCGGTAGGTGACCCGCGTCGAAATTTACAACATAGACAACATTTTTGCTCGGTTTAGGGCCTATCAGGGCGGGGGAAGTGGGGCTCGGCGGCCGGATGTCCGTACGGGCCTATCTCGCTGCCCGATGTTCGAGATTTTCGACCCAAAACTGGACCCAAACAGCAAAATCCCCGCCAAATGGTGCGAACGGGTCAAGCCGGCGAGTTTTCTAGGCATTTTGGGACCATTCTGGGGTGGTCTTTTGGCTTGTTTCCGACTTCTGGGCGGCCGAAATCACCGGTCCGGCGTGCTGTTGGGGCCGTTCCGCTTTCGATCCGCTAGAACGGGGCAGCGCCGTTCCCGGGAAGGCTGGCGTGCCGCCGGTAGGTGACCCGCGTCGAAATTTACAACATAGACAACATTTTTGCTCGGTTTAGGGCCTATCAGGGCTGGGGAAGTGGGGCTCGGCGGCCGGATGTCCGTACGGGCCTATCTCTTCCCGCTGTTCGAGATTTTCGACCAGAAACTGGACCCAAACAGCAAAATCCCCGCCAAATGGTGCGAACGGGTCAAGCCGGTGAGTTTCTAGGCATTTTGGGACCATTCTAGGGTGGTCTTTTGGCTTGTTTCCGACTTCTGGGCAGCCGAAATCACCGGTCCGGCATGTTGTTGGGGCCGTTCCGCTTTCGATTCGCCAGAACGGGGCAGCGCTGTTCCTGGGGGGGCTGGCGTGTTGCCGGTAGGTGACCCGCGTCGAAATTTGCAACATTGAGAACATTTTTGCTCGGTTTAGGGCCTATCAAGGCTGGGGAAGTGGGGCTCGGCGGCCGGATGTTCGTACGGGCCTATCCCGCTGCCCGCTGTTCGAGATTTTCGTCTAGAAACTGGACCCAAACAGCAACATCCCTGCTAAATGGTGTGCACGGGTCAAGCTGCAAGTTTTCTAGGCATTTTTGGGCGTTTCTGAGGTGGTCTTCTGGCCTGTTTCCTACTTCCGGGCAGTCGAAATCGTTGGTCCGGCGCTCTGTTGTGGCCATTCCGCTTTCGATCCGCCAGAACGGGGCAGTGCCGTTCCGGGGGTAGCTGGCGTGCCGCCGGTAGGTGACCCGCGTCGAAATTTACAACATAGATAACCTTTTTTGCTCGGTTTAGGGCCTATCAGGGCTGTGGAAGTGGGGCTCGGCGGCCGGACGTCCGTACGGGCCTATCTCCATGCCCGCTGCTCGATATTTTCGATATAAAACTGGACCCAAACAGCAAAGTCCCCGCCAAATGGTGCGGACGGGTCAAGCCGGCGAGTTTTCTAGGCATTTTGGGGCCATTCCGGGGTGGTCTTTTGGCTTGTTTTCGACTTTCGGGCAGCCGAAATCACCGGTCCGGCGTCGTTGTTGGGGCCGTTCCGCTTTCGATCCGCTAGAAACGGGCGGCGCCGTTCCGGGGCGGGGGCGTGCGCCGGTAGGTGACCCGCGTCGAAATTTACAACATAGACAACATTTTTGCTCGGTTTAGGGCCTATCAGGGCTGGGGAAGTGGGGCTCGGCGGCCGGATGTCCGTACGGGCCAATCTCGCTGCCCGCTGTTCGAGATTTTCGACTAGAAATTGGACCCAAACAGCAAAATCCCCGCCAAATGGTGCGAACGGGTCAAGCCGGCGAGTTTCTAGGCATTTTGGGACCATTCTAGGGTGGTCTTTTGGCTTGTTTCCGACTTCCGGGCGGCCGAAATCACCGGTCCGGCGTGCTGTTGGGGCCGTTCCGCTTTCGATCCGCCAGAACGGGGCAGCGCCGTTCCTGGGGTGGCTGGCGTGCCGCCGGTAGGTGACCCGCGTCGAAATTTACAACATAGACAACATTTTTGCTCGGTTTAGGGCCTATCAGGGCTGGGGAAGTGGGGCTCGGCGGCCGGATGTCCGTACGGGCCCATCTCGCTGCCCGTTGTTCGAGATTTTCGACTAGAAACTGGACCCAAACAGCAAAATCCCCGCCAAATGGTGCGAACGGGTCAAGCCGGCGAGTTTTCTAGGCATTTTCGGACCATTCTAGGGGGTGGTCTTTTGGCTTTTTCCGACTTCTCGGGCGGCCGAAATCACCGGTCGGCGTCTTTGTTGGGGCCGTTCCGCTTTCGATCCGCCGGGAATACGGGCGGCGCCGTTCCGGGGCGGCTGGCGTGCCGCCGGTAGGTGACCCGCGTCGAAATTTACAACATAGACAACATTTTTGCTCGGTTTAGGGCCCTCTCGGGGCTGGGGAAGTGGGGCTCGGCCTCGGATGTCCGTACGGGCCTATCTCTCGCTGCCCGTTTGTTCGAGATTTTCGACTAGAAAGCTGGACCCAAACAGCAAAATCCCCGCCAAATGGTGCGAACGGGTCAAGCCGGCGAGTTTCTAGGCATTTTGGGACCATTCTAGGGTGGTCTTTTGGCTTGTTTCCGACTTCCGGGCAGCCGAAATCACCGGTCCCGGCGTCTTTGTTGGGCCGTTCCGCTTTCGATCCGCTAGAACAGGGGGCAGCGCCGTTCCGGGCGGGCGGGCGTGCCGCCCGGTAGGTGACCCGCGTCGAAATTTACAACATAGACAACATTTTTGCTCGGTTTAGGGCCTATCGGGGTTGGGGAAGTGGGGCTCTCGGCCTCGGATGTCCGTACGGGCCTATCGCCGCCGCCGTTGTTCGAGATTTTCGACCTAGAAACTGGACCCAAACAGCAAAATCCCCGCCAAATGGTGCGAACGGGTCAAGCCGGCGAGTTTCTCTAGGCATTTTGGGACCATTCTAGGGTGGTCTTTTGGCATTTGTTTCCGACTTTTTAGGGCGAAAGCCGAAATCACCGGTCCGGCGTCTTTGTTGGGGCCGTTCCGCTTTCATCCATCCGCTAGAACAGGGGCGCGCCGTTCCGGGGGCGGGCGTGCCGCCGGTAGGTGACCCGCGTCGAAATTTACAACATAGACAACATTTTTGCTCGGTTTAGGGCCTCTAGAGGGGCGGGGAAGTGGGGCTCGGCGGCCGGATGTCCGTACGGGCCTATCTCGGCTGCCCGTTGTTCGAGATTTTCGACCAAAATTGGACCCAAACAGCAAAATCCCCCGCCAAATGGTGCGAACGGGTCAAGCGGCGAGTTTTCTAGGCATTTTGGGACCATTCTAGGGTGGTCTTTTGGCTTGTTTCCGACTTTTCGGGCGGCCGAAATCACCGGTCCGGCGTCTTTGTTGGGGCCGTTCCGCTTTCGATCCGCGAACGGGCGGCGCCGTTCGGGGCGGGCGGCGTGCCGCCGGTAGGTGACCCGCGTCGAAATTTACAACATAGACAAAATTTTTGCTCGGTATAGGGCCTCTCAGGGCTGGGGAAGTGGGGCTCGGCCTCCGGATGTCCGTACGGGCCTATCTCGCTGCCCGTTGTTCTTTATTTTCGACTAGATACTGGACCGAAACAGCAAAATCCCCACCAAATGGTGCGAACGGGTCAAGCCAGCGAGTTCTCTAGGCATTTTGGGACCATTATGGGGTGGTCTTTTGGCTTGTTTCCGACTTCTGGGCAGTCGAAATCACCGGTCCGGCGTCTTTGTTGGGGCCGTTCCGCTTTCGATCCGCTAGGAACGAAGGGCAGCGCCGTTCCGGGGGGCGGGCGGCGTGCCGCCAGTATGTGACCCGCGTTGTAATTTACAACATAGACAACATTTTTTCTCGGTTTAGGCCCTATGAAGGCTAGGGAAGTGGGGCTCGGCGGCCGGATGTCCGAACGGGCCTATCTCGCTGCCCGTTGTTCGAGATTTTCGACCAGAAACTTGACCCAAACAGCAAAATCCCCGCCAAATGGTGCGAACGGGTCAAGCCGGCGAGTTTTCTAGGCATTTTGGGACCATTCCGGGGTGGTCTTTTGGCTTGTTCCGACTTTAGGGCGGCCGAAATCACCGGTCCCGGCGTCTTTGTTGGGGCCGTTCCGCTTTCGATCCGCTAGAATAGGGCGGCGCCGTTCCCGGGCGGCTGGCGTGCCGCCGGTAGGTGACCCGCGTCGAAATTTACAACATAGACAACATTTTTGCTCGGTTTAGGGCCTATCGGGGTGGGGAAGTGGGGCTCGGCCTCGGATGTCCGTACGGGCCTATCCGCTGCCGTTGTTGTTCGAGATTTTCGACCTAAAACGGACCCAAACAGCAAAATCCCGCCAAATGGTGCGAACGGGTCAAGCCGGCGAGTTCTCTAGGCATTTTGGGACCATTCTTGGGTGGTCTTTTGGCTTGTTTCCGACTTTTGGGCAGCCGAAATCACCGGTCCGGCGTCTTTGTTGGGGCCGTTCCGCTTTTCCATCCGCTAGAACGGGGGCAGCGCCGTTCTCGGGCGGGGGCGTGCCGCCGGTAGGTGACCGCGTCGAAATTTACAACATAGACAACATTTTTGCTCGGTTTAGGGCCTATCAGGGCTGGGGAAGTGGGGCTCGGCGGCCGGATGTCCGTATACGGGCCTATCTCGCTGCCGCTTGTTCGAGATTTTCGGCCAGAAACTGGACCCAAACTGCAAAATCCACGCCAAATGGTGCGAACGGGTCAAGCCGGCGAGTTCTCTAGGCATTTTGGGACCATTCTTGGGTGGTCTTTTGGCATGTTTCCGACTTCCGGGCAGCCGAAATCACCGGTCCGGCGTGCTATTGGGGCCGTTCCGCTTTCGATCCGCTAGAACGGGGCGGCGCCGTTCCCGGGGCGGTTGGCGTGCCGCCGGTAGGTGACCCGCGTCGAAATTTACAACATAGACAATTTTTTTGCTCGGTTTAGGGCCTATCAGGGCTGGGGAAGTGGGGCTCGGCCTCCGGATGTCCGTACGGGCCTATCTCGCTGCCCGCTGTTCGAGATTTTCGACTAGAAACTGGACCCAAACAGCAAAATCCCCCGCCAAATGGTGCGAACGGGTCAAGCCGGCGAGTTTTCTAGGCATTTTGGGACCATTCTAGGGTGGTCTTTTGGCATTTTCCGACTTTCGGGCAGCCGAAATCACCGGTCCGGCGTCTTTGTTGGGGCCGTTCCGCTTTCGATCCGCTAGGCGGGCGGCGCCGTTCCGGGCGGCGGCGTGCCGTGCCGCCGGTAGGTGACCGCGTCGAAATTTACAACATAGACAACATTTTTGCTCGGTTTAGGGCCTCTCAGGGCTGGGGAAGTGGGGCTCGGCGGCCGGATGTCCGTACGGGCCTATCTCGCTGCCCGCTGTTCGAGATTTTCGACTAGAAACTGGACCCAAACAGCAAAATCCCCGCCAAATGGTGCGGACGGGTCAAGCCGGCGAGTTTTCTAGGCATTTTGGGGCCATTCTGGGGTGGTCTTCTAGCTTGTTTCCGACTTCCGGGAAGCCGACATCACCGGTCCGGCGTGCTGTTGGGGCCGTTCCGCTTTCGATCCGCTAGGACGGGGCAGCGCCGTTCCGGGGCGCCTGGCGTGCCGGTAGGTGACCCGCGTCGAAATTTACAACATAGACAACATTTTTGCTCGGTTTAGGGCCTATCGGGTTGGGGAAGTGGGGCTCGGCGGCGGATGTCCGTACGGGCCTATCCTCGCTGCCCGTTGTTCGAGATTTTCGACTAAAACTGGACCCAAACAGCAAAATCCCCGCCAAATGGTGCGAACGGGTCAAGCCGACGAGTTTTCTAGGCATTTTGGGCCATTCTAGGGTGGTATTTTGGCTTGTTTCCGACTTCGGGCAGCCGAAATCACCGGTCGGCGTCTTTGTTGGGGCCGTTCCACTTTCGATCCGCTAGAACGGGGGCGCCGTTCCGGGGGGCGGCGTGCCGCCGGTAGGTGACCGCGTCGAAATTTACAACATAGACAACATTTTTGCTCGGTTTAGGGCCTCTTAGAGGGGGGGAAGTGGGGCTCGGCCGGCCGGATGTCCGTACGGGCCTATCTCGCTGCCCATTTGTTCGAGATTTTCGACCAAGAAATTGGACCCAAACAGCAAAATCCCCCGCCAAATGGTGCGAACGGGTCAAGCCGGCGAGTTTCTAGGCATTTTGGGACCATTCTAGGGTGGTCTTTTGGCTTGTTTCCGACTTTCGGGCGGCCGAAATCACCGGTCGGCGTCTTTGTTGGGGCCGTTCCGCTTTCGATCCGCGCGGGAATAGGGGCAGCGCCATTCCGGGGCGGGCGGCGTGCCGCCGGTAGGTGACCCGCGTCGAAATTTACAACATAGACAACATTTTTGCTCGGTATAAGGCCTCTCAGGGTTGGGGAAGTGGGGCTCGGCCGCCGGATGTCCGTACGGGCCTATCTCGCTGCCCGTTGTTCGAGATTTTCGACAAGAAACTGGACCCAAACAGCAAAATCCCCGCCAAATGGTGCGAACGGGTCAAGCCGGCGAGTTTTCTAGGCATTTTGGGACCATTCTAGGGTGGTCTTTTGGCTTGTTTCCGACTTCGGGCAGCCGAAATCACCGGTCGGCGTCTTTGTTGGGGCCGTTCCGCTTTCGATCCGCTAGGGGGGCGGCGCCGTTCCGGGGGGCGGGCTGGCGTGCCGCCGGCAGGTTGCCCGCGTCAAAATTTACAAAATAGACAACATTTTTGCTCGGTTTAGGGCCTATCAGGGTTGGGGATGTAGGGCTCGGCGGCCGGATGTCCGTACGGCCCATCCCGCTGCCCGCTGTTCGAGATTTTCGACGAGAAACTGGACCCAAACAGCAAAATGCCCGCCGAATGGTGCGAACGAGTCAAGTCGGCGTGTTTTCTAGGCATTTTCGGGCCATTCTAGGGTGGTCTTTTGGCTTGTTTCCGACTTACGGGCAGCCGAAATCACCGGTCCGGCGTCTTTGTTGGGGCCGTTCCGCTTTCGATTCGCAAGAACGGGGCGGCGCCGTTCCTGGGGTGGCCGGTGTGCCGCCGGTAGATGACCCGCGTCGAAATTTACAACATAGACAACATTTTTGCTCAGTTTAGGGCCTATCAGGGCTGGGGAAGTGGGGCTCGGCAGCCGGAGTTCCGAACGGGCCTATCTCTCGGCGCCGTTGTTCGAGATTTTCGACCTAAAACTGGACCCAAACAGCAAAATCCCCGCCAAATGGGTGCGAACGGGTCAAGCCGGCGAGTTTCTAGGCATTTTGGGACCATTCTAGGGTGGTCTTTTGGCTTGTTTCCGACTTTTGGGCGTCGAAATCACCGGTCCGGCGTCTTTGTTGGGGCCGTTCCACTTTCCATCCGCTAGAACTGGGCAGCGCCGTTCCCGAGAAGGCGGCGTACCGCCGGCAGTTGACCCGCGTCGAAATTTACAACATAGACAACATTTTTGCTCGGTTGAGGGCCTATTAGAGCTGGTGAAGTGGGGCTCAACGGCCGGATGTCCGTATGGGCCCATCCCCCTACCCACTGTTCGAGATTTTCGACAAGAAACTGGACCCAAATAGCAAAATCCCCGCCAAATGGTGCGAACGGGTCAAGCCGGCGAGTTCTCTAGGCATTTTGGGACCATTCTAGGGTGGTCTTTTGGCCTGTTTCCGACTTCTGGGCTGCCGAAATCACCGGTCCGGCGTGTTGTTGGGGCCGTTCCGCTTTCAATCCGCCAAAAAAGGGCGGCGACGTTCCTGGGGCGGATGGCGTGCCGCCGGTAGGTGACCCGCGTCGAAATTTACAACGTAGACAACTTTTTTGCTCGGTTTAGGGCCTATCAGGGCTGGGGAAGTGGGGCTCGGCGGCCGGATGTCCGTACGGGCCTATCTCGCTGCCCGCTGTTCGAGATTTTCGACTAGAAACTTGACCCAAACAGCAAAATCCCCGCCAAATGGTGCGAACGGGTCAAGCCGGCGAGTTCTCTAGGCATTTTGGGACCATTCTAGGGTGGTCTTTTGGCTTGTTCCCGACTTCTAGGTGGCCGAAATCACCGGTCCGGCGTCTTTGTTGGGGCCGTTCCGCTTTCCATCCGCCGAGAACGGGGGGCGCCGTTCCGGGGCGGGCTGGCGTGCCGCCGGTAGGTGACCGCGTCGAAATTTACAACATAGACAACATTTTTGCTCGGTTTATGGCCTATCGGGCTGGGGAAGTGGGGCTCGGCGGCCGGATGTCCGTACGGGCCTATCTCGCTGCCCCCTGTTCGAGATTTTCGACTAGAAACTGGACCCAAACAGCAAAATCCCCGCCAAATGGTGCGAACGGGTCAAGCCGGCGAGTTTTCTAGGCATTTTGGGACCATTCTGGGGTGGTCTTTTGGCTTGTTTCCCACTTCCGGGCAGCCGAAATCACCGGTCCAGCGTGCTGTTGGGGCCGTTCCGCTTTCCATCCGCTAGAACTAGGCAGCTCCGTTCCTAGGGCGGCTGGCGTGCCGCCGGCAGGTGACCCGCAACGAAATTTAAAACATAGACAACATTTTTGCACGCTTTAGGGCCTATCAGGGCTGGGGAGGTGGGGCTCGGCGGCTCGATGTCCGTACGGGCCCATCCCGCTTCTCGTTGTTCGAGATTCTCGACCTAAAATTCGAACCAAACATCAAAATCCTTGCCGAATGGTGCGAACGGGTCAAGCTGGCGAGCTTTCTATGCATTTTCGGGCCATTCTGGGGTGGTCCTTTGGCCTGTTTCCGACTTCTGGGCGGCCGAAATCACCGGTCCGGCGTGTTGTTGGGGCCGTTCCACTTTCGATCCGCTAGAACGAGGCAGCGCCGTTCCCGGGGCGGCTGGCGTGCCGCCGGTAGGTGACCCGCGTCGAAATTTACAACATAGACAACATTTTTGCTCGGTTTAGGGCCTATCAGGGTTGGGGAAGTGGGGCTCGGCGGCCGGATGTCCGTACGGGCCTATCTCGCTGCCCGCTGTTCGAGATTTTCGACCAGAAATTGGACCCAAACAGCAAAATCCCCGCCAAATGGTGCGAACGGGTCAAGCCGGCGAGTTTTCTAGGCATTTTGGGACCATTCTAGGGTGGTCTTTTGGCTTGTTTCCGACTTCTGGGCAGCCGAAATCACCGGTCGGCGTCTTTGTTGGGGCCGTTCCGCTTTCGATCCGCGGGAAGGGGGCGCCGTTCCGGGGCGGGCGGCGTGCCGCCGGTAGGTGACCCGCGTTTAAATTTACAACATAGACAACATTTTTTCTCGGTTCAGGGGCAATCAGTGATGGGGAAGTGGGGCTCGGTGGCCGGATGTCCGTATCGGCCTATCTCGCTGCCCGTTGTTCGACATTTTCGACCAGAAACTGGAACCAAACAGCAAAATCCCCGCCAAAGGGTGCGAACGGGTCAAGCCGGCGAGTTTTCTAGGCATTTTGGGCCCATTCTAGGGTGGTCTTTTGGCCCGTTTCCGACTTCCGAGCAGCCGAAATCACGGTCGGCGTCTTTGTTGGGGCCGTTCCGCTTTCGATCCGCCGAGGACGGGGCGGCGCCGTTCCGGGGCGGGCGGCGTGCCGCCGGTAGGTGACCCGCGTCGAAATTTACAACATAGACAACATTTTTGCTCGGTTTAGGGCCTATCAGGGTTGGGGAAGTGGGGCTCGGCGGCCGGATGTCCGTACGGGCCTATCTCGCTGCCCGTTGTTCGAGATTTTCGACCAGAAACTGGACCCAAACAGCAAAATCCCCGCCAAATGGTGCGAACGGTCAAGCCGGCGAGTTCTCGAGGCATTTTGGGACCGTTCAGTGGTGGTCTTTTGGCTTGTTTCCGACTTTGGGCGGCCGAAATCACCGGTCCGGCGTCTTTGTTTGGGGCCGTTCCGCTTTCGATCCGCTAGAACTAGGCGGCGCCGTTCCAGGGCGGGTGGCGTGCCGCCGGTAGGTGACCGCGTCGAAATTTACAACATAGACAACATTTTTGCTCGGTTTAGGGCCTATCGGGGTGGGGAAGTGGGGCTCGGCCTCGGATGTCCGTACGGCCCTATCTCGCGCCGTTGTTCGAGATTTTCGAGCAAACACTGGACCCAAATTGCAAATTCCCCGCCAAATGGTGCGAACGGGTGAAGCCGGCGAGTTCTTTGGGCATTTTGGGACCATTCTAGGGTGGTCTTTTGGCCTGTTTCCGACTTCTGGGCAGCCGAAATCACCGGTCCGGCGTTCTGTTGGGGCCGTTCCGCTTTCGATCCGCTAGAACAGGGCGGCGCCGTTCCCGGGGCGGCTGGCGTGCCGCCGGTAGGTGACCCGCGTCGAAATTTACAACATAGACAACATTTTTGCTCGGTTTAGGGCCTATCGGGGCTGGGGAAGTGGGGCTCGGCCGCCGGATGTCCGTACGGGCCATCTCGCTGCCCGCTGTTCGAGATTTTCGACAGAAATTGGACCAAAAAAGCAAAATCCCCGCCAAATGGTGCGAACGGGTCAAGCGGCGAGTTCTCTAGGCATTTTGGGGCCATTCTAGGGTGGTCTTTTGGCTTGTTTCCGACTTCCGGGCGGCCGAAATCTCCGGTCCGGCGTGCTGTTGGGGCCGTTCCGCTTTCGATCCGCCAGGACGGGGCAGCGCCGTTCCCAGGGCGGTTGGCGTGCCGCCGGTAGGTGACCCGCGTCGAAATTTACAACATAGACAACATTTTTGCTCGGTTTAGGGCCTATCAGGGCTGGGGAAGTGGGGCTCGGCGGCCGGATGTCCGTACGGGCCTATCTCGCTGCCCGTTGTTCGAGATTTTCGACTAGAAACTGGACCCAAACAGCAAAATCCCCGCCAAATGGTGCGAACGGGTCAAGCCGGCGAGTTTTCTAGGCATTTTCGGGCCATTCTGGGGTGGTCTTTTGGCCTGTTTCCGACTTCCGGCAGTCGAAATCACCGGTCCGGCGTGCTGTTGGGGCCGTTCCGCTTTCCATCCGCTAGAACTGGGCAACGCCGTTCCCGGTGTGGCTGGCGTGCCGCCGGCAGGTGACTCGCGTCGAAATTTACAACAAAGACAACATTTTTGCTCGGTTGAGGGCCTAACAGAGCTGGTGAAGTGGGGCTCGGCGGCCGGATGTCCGTACGGGCCTATCTCGCTGCCCGTTGTTCGAGATTTTCGACCAGAAACTGGACCCAAACAGCAAAATCCCCGCCAAATGGTGCGAACGGGTCAAGTCGGCGAGTTCTCTAGGCATTTTGGGACCATTATGGGGTGGTCTTTTGG